>NCQT01066337.1:1714-14870 GCA_002740465.1 Stenocereus thurberi
AGAGTCTTGATTTTGATGACTTGAGCGTCTTACGGGTGACTTGATAGTCTGTGATGACTTGAGAGTCTGAAAGCTTGGACTTGAAAGTCTTAAGGGCGACTTGAGAGTCAAAACTATTTTGTGACTTGGGAGTCTTTAAGAGTCAAAGTTGTTTTGTGACTTGAAAGTTTTCATCCTAAATGCTGATTTTAGGTTGCTCCTCTTGCAAAGCATTTTTCAATATGATCCTAATAAACGATCAATCAGATTGTTCAGTGTCTTCTTCGTCTAATGTGATCTTTCCTTCATTTGTAAGTTGCAGGACTTGTCCCCTGAATGCCTTACACTTCTTTATAGGATGATTGATGATCCTGTGATACTTGCAATATTTGGAGTCATTAGTTCTTCCAATTTCTTCAGGACGCCTTGATTTTGGGAGTTCTGCAAGTCCTTTCTCAAGAAGCTTGTCAAACATTTTTGGTGCATCATACTCAGAATAAGAATATTCATTCTTTTTAGAGTCTCTTAGCATGGAGCTTCTATTTCTTGACGATGCCGTTAATTCACCATCATCAACTTGTCTTCCATAGTAGGCGATTGTAAGCTCCATATCATGAGCTCGTGTTGCTAATTCCTGGAAAGTCTTGGGCTTGTTTACCTGCAAAGCGTATAAGATATCCCACTTCATTCCTTGAGCACACATCTCAACAGCATAAGATTCAGGCAAGTGATCCTTGCACTTCAATGAGAGGGCATGCCAACGATTGATATAATCTATGACTGGCTCTTCATCCTCTTGCCTAGTATTAGTCAATTCACTTATGTTGACCACACAGCGTGTGCTATAGAAGTGATTTAAGAATTCATGTTCCATTTACCCCCAGCTATCGATGGATATGACAGCAAGGTCTGCATACCAGTTAAACACAAGACCTTTAAGAGATCACACGAATTGCTTTACTAAGAGGTCACCACTTGTGCCAGTGTTATTGCAAGTCTCGATGAAGTGCGCTATATGCTGCTTCAGGTTCCCTTTGCCATCAAATTGAAGAAATTTTGGAGGTTGGAATCCCTGAGGCATCCGTCGTGCATCAATCCTTTTCGTATAAGGCTTGCTGTAACGATGAGTTCTGTGAGAATCTCCTTGTAGATGGGTCTTTACCGCATCCGCTATCAAGTTTTGAATTTGCTCAATTGACATTGAATCATTCTTTGGATTGGGCTCATCGTCAGACTCCTGGTTGCAGTTGGAGTCTTTGTCAGAATCTTCACTGCTAGAGCCTTTGTTTAAGGCTTCAGATGACCGCTTTTCCAGCTTCTTTTTCAAATCAGCAATCTGCTTATTTTGACGCTTAATTTGAGCATCCTTTCTTCACTCTCCTCAAAGAGTCTTTCGAGAGTTGCCTTCATGTTTGCCAATTCTTCCTCCAAGTTGATAGCCTCTATCACCATGACTGGCATGATGATAGTAGAGCTGGATAATAGGTCGTGTCAGGTTGGCTTCGTGTTTATGTCGAACTTAAAGGGTTGAGAATTCCTCAACCTGAACCTAACCCGTTTATTAAACGGGTTGAAAAATCTTGACCTCTACCTATTTAATTTTTAAACGAGTTGACCCGCTTAACCTATTTAAGATAAACAAGTCAAATTCAATCGCTTAATTAACTATTTACGCATTTAATATTTTCAACTAATATGCAATTACCGTGTTGAAAATTAAGTTTGTATATTACATTAAATTATTACTCTTTGAAATTTTCCAGATTCGTCGTAATTCACAATTTCTAAAAATTTTTATATTCTTAATTATCTAATAAAAAGTAAATGGATAAATCAAAAATGGAAAAATGACTTGACCTATTTAACTCAATGGATTAAATAGGTACTTTTTCGTGTCGAGAATCTCGATCTGAACATAACCCATTTAATTAAATGGGCTGAACGTGTCAACCCATTTAATTAAATGGTTCGAAAATTTATACCCAAACCCACTTAACTTTGTGTCGGTTTCGGGTTGGTAATCGTATCGGGTCAGCTTTTTCCAGCTCTAGATGATAGCGTCAGAGGATTCAACTTCAACTTGTGAGAAAAGTGAATCCCTTGGAGATATTGGTGAAGAATCGTTACTACCATAGTCATCATTCTCCTCATCGAATGGTTGGAAGACATTATTGCTATAGGCATGAAATTCATCCAGTGCATGGGGTAGAGTCTTCCTCATATTGAAGACACCAAAAGGTTTTAGCTTCAAATTAGGGAGGAAAACAGTTTGATTGACTCCATCAGCAGGCAAGTTGGAGCCAAATTTTTGAGTTTTGCATGATTGCAAAGTTGGAGTCACAACTTGTTATTTCGGGGTGATGGAGGTAGCAACTTTGGTCATGCTCCAAGTCATCATCTTAGTGTTTCGATTGCCAGATGTAATACTAGCCTTTATGAATACTTCGGATGTAGATCTAATAGTTTCCTTCTTCGAAGATTGAAGGATGATGTGTTCAGGAGCCATTTCTTCCTCAAAGGAGTGCTGAACTTGTTTGCTTGTAGAAGGAGATGAGAGGCAGAGATGTCCCACCGGGCATGCCAAATTTGTAAACACAAATTTCGAGTCTAAAATAAATTAAGACAAGAAATATGGACAAATGTAATCTATATTAATTTTAGAAGGTGTGGATACAATCTTCGTGTATTTGTTACAAGTAACCAAATAAATAATTCCTTTGATTCGATCTCCAATTTGTACTTGAAGGAGGGTCGGTTGACCTAAATTCCGATCAAGTTAATTGATTTGACTTCCTTTGAATGAACTTAAATGGATTTGATCTTGAGAGAGGGCCTACGAGGCTTGATCTCAATCAAGACAAGCTTTATTTGATCTTTGATGATGGACAGCACGTGCTTTGATTGTGCTTATTGTCTTCCTTTAAAGAAATTAGCCCCTTGAGTCTTTAGAACGCCTTTAGAGTGAATCAATCTTCCCCTCCAGTAGGAGGGAGTAGTGCTCTATTTATAGGGAAAGAATCCCCCTCCCCTTGCTAGGGTTTGCGTCTTGTTCGCCTTTTTGGGCCGTTAATTGGGCCTTCGACTTATGAGTCCATTTGACTGGCGATTTAATAGTCAATTTGACATTTGACTTGATAGTCATTTGAGTCATGACTTAATAGTCGATTCGACCCAATTTATTTAAATAAATTAAAATTAATTAAATGGGTTGACCCCAATAATCAATTTATATGTATTTTTTATAACATGGTATTTATTACTAAATTTTCTGTGTCTATACTCTATCCAAGAGAGACAAGAATCACATGGTCGATGTGCCTGAGGCACATGAGGTACATAACGCATATGAGAGTTCTCAGGCAACCCCAAGCGGGTCAGACAACGACCACCTGAATGGGAAGCGTATGTCACAGTCGATACCTTAAAGAATTTCATGACCACTTACTAAACATAGAGGCCGCACGATGGGAGTGGATGCTCGGCAGATCATCCAGGCCCAACAGGCCCTCTATAGGGCTCAAGAGGTGGTACCAATGTCCAAAATAGCCTCCACATCATATGCAATCCATTCTCGAGGCACAACCTGGTTTAAGGAGTAGGAGCAGACCTCGTGGCCTCGGGGGAGGCTCACGGGAGAGAGAGAACCCTAGTGTGGACCACAGCTCTAGACTCTGCGCGTAGCCATTTGGCACGAGACCCCCATTTTCACAACCAGGATTTAGCAAAAGCAGACACCCATGGCATAGCCCACCAAGGGTCAACCACCACCATTAGAGTCCCTCGGTTGCTGAGGTGGGAAAATAACCTTAGACTCCTATGAAGTTGTCCGCGACAGGCACGTGTTCTCTCCTGGTGCCGTTCACCGTACCCTTCAAGGTGGAGGTCGTCAAACACCAAGACAGGGGAAAGTGAAGATGCAGAACCTGAAGTTGTATGATGGGACTACAGACCCTGAAGAGCATCCAGGGGTTCACAAAGCCCATATGTACATCTAGGATGTTGATGATGCTGCCTATTATCAGTACTTCTTAGCAACCCTGAAGGGGGTGGCACAGGCCTGGTTCAATGGCCTTGCCCCTTAAAGTGTTACCTACTTCCAGGATTTGTCTAATAAGTTTGTGAACCAATTCATTGCCAGCCATAAGGAAAGACGAACCAACATCCATTTATCCAAGATTAAGAAAGGCCCACAAGAGTGGCTAGTAGAGTTTGTGAAGTGATTTCACCAAGAGGCCATGCTAATACCTAACCTTACGATGTTGTATACACCTCTTTCCTCAATGGATTGAAGAATGGATGGGTTAAATTCTCCTAGCCAAACAAAAGCTGACCTCCTTGGTTGATGCCCCGAAAAAGGTCACCGGCTTTATATGGTCCATAGAGATATGCGCAAAAGCGTCGGATGGCTCCTGAAAAACCAAGGCCACAGAAGACAGGAACTTGACATAGGCATAAAAAAGGCACAAGGGCAAGGTTTGGGACTCACGTTTCACCTTGGACCCACTGAGCATACTCATGGAAACTAAAGGGCACCTTATGCCGAAAAAAATCACATCCCATAAACGAGGCTCTAAAGCCACACAATGTGCGAAAGTATTATGAGTTCTATAAACAGAACGGGTGCACTACTGCCAAGTGTAGAGAACTCAAGAACGCCCTCCACGAGCTTGCAGATAAAGGATAAATAGACAGGTTCTTGAAGAGGGGTCAGAGAGCCTTTCGTAGAGGCCCTATTCAGTCCCATAAGGAGTTGCAGGAGGAAGAATGCTCAAATGAAGTCATGGCCCCCATAGTCAGGGGTTACACAGAAAGCATGTTTCATAAAATATAAAGGCACAAATACATGGAACCTAGCAGGTTATGAGATCTGAGTGCAGGAACCCCTTGACTATTCCCCCCATATCCTTCGACATTCGGGAGGCTGCTCCTTCAGCTTTCCTCATGATGATCTGATGGTCGTTGAGCTAAAGGTAGCCAGCACCCTTCCGCACAGAATCCTAATTGATACCTTCCGTTCAGCTGATATCATTACTTAAGGCTACTTTAAGAAGCTCAAACATCCTGGAAGGGATATCACACCCCTGGTGTATTCGACCATGGGTTTTGGTTGATAGGCCATGGCCCCCAGTAGGAATGATCCATCTCCCCTTGCGGTTTGGCAACAAGGCTAAGTTGAGGAATTTTAATTAGATTTCTTGGTTGTAGACATCCCCACTATTTATAGTGTCATCTTAGGCCGCCCAACCTTGCATAAAGTCAAAGCCGTCATCACCCTCACCTCCTACAGATTTAGAATGAGGCCTTGGTTTTCTGCACCATTGTCTTAGTGGACCCGGAGCATCCGCGCCCAGAAACAGCATATGATATAAAAATTGTGTCGTTGGAGGAAGAGCGCCCCACATAGGCCAAGTGGGTAGAGAAATGGCCGTACAGACCCGTTGCGCGCTCGTTAGTCTCCTATAGAAGTACAAGGATGTCTTTACCTTCGGGTCAAAGGAGATGCCTAGCATAGACCCATCAGTCATAGAGCATTGCCTGAACGTAGACCCTGTCTATCGGCCAGTGGAACAAAGGAAGAGACATATGGAATGGAGTGCAGCGTGGCTGGGATTGTGGATGTGCAGAAGCTTTTAAACAAAGGCTTCATCCGAGAGTGCCAGTACCCCGAGTGGATTTCTAATGTGATTTTAGTCACAAAAAACCCAATGGTTCCGGGTGAATGTGCGTGGATTTCACACATTTGAATAAGGCTTCTCCCAAATACAGCTATCCTCTGCCAAAAATTGATATGTAGGGGGACGTCACCGCGGGGCATGCCATGATGACTTTTGTAGATGCCTTCTCGAGGTATCACGAAATTCCTCTCCATTAGGAGAACTAAGAGAAAATGGCCTTCATAACAGGACGAGGGCTGTATTGTTATAAGGTTATGCTTTTTGGATTGAAAAATGCTACCGCTACCTATCAAAGGCTAGTAACCAAAGTCTTTGAACCCCTCATTGGGATGAGCATAGAAGTATACATGGATGACATAATCACCAAAAGCATACAGGATGACAAGCAACCCACAGATTTACAAGAGACGTTTCAAATCCTTTACTACTACAACGTAAAGCTTAACCCTAAATGTCTCTTTGGCGTTTAGTTAGGAAAATTCTTCGAATTCATGATTAGTAGCTAGGGAATAGGGGAAAGCCCGCATAAGGTGCATACTATCCTTTATAAGAAGAATTGCACCTCGAGCCATCGTACTTTGCTGTAATCATTTCTAGACCTGACCAGTTCGGAAATGCATTTACGGACCCATTTAAGTTTGGGTATAATAATTTTTGGAACCCCAAAATTTAGGTATAATAATTTATAGACCCTTTGACATTGCAAAAAGACCCCTAAACTTTTAAAAATTTGCAATTTAACCCAAATATTTAAAAAATTGCTTTCGAAAATTCTAAAATTGTGTTTGCGGTTTTTTGCTCACTAATAGATCTCGACGTTCTCTTTCATCTGGTATCAGGGCCACGTGCACAAAAATAATTAAGATTATATAGCTAATTAATGATTAATTAAGCTAATTAATCGTGATTAAACGTGACTAACTATGTTTAATGCTGGAAGCATCACCTGCTTGCCCTGGTCCAAATTATTCACATATTGTTCACTCACCGGAAGGTACTATCTCAGTAGCACCCCAATTAAACTATATTACTGATATAGTTTTAGAATTAAACACCGAATTAGCTAAAATTAAGACTGAACTAAAAGATCTTAAGAATCAGTTAACAGTTGTTCATCTTTCTCTTATTAACAAAATTAGACATAGCAAGAAAGCTACTCCTAAAATTAGCACTCCTTTTCAGCATAAACATCATTTTCAAAACCCAAAAAACAAAATTTCATTTCCTTCGCAAGAGATAAAAATCTAAAAAGAAGTAGGAGAACAGTCTGGTGAAAAATCTACTGAAAAGAAAGAAAAAGAAGATAGAGTATGAAAAATATAGTCTTGAAGAGCTACAAAAAATGTTCGATGAAGAACAAAATCCCGAAGAACTAAACAAAATCATGAGCACAATTAGTGATAAATATGATATCTTGTCTGATGATAATGTCGACACTAATAATGTCCAACTAGAAGAAAAAATATATCAGCAGATGAATTTGATAAAATTAAGAGATCTTAATCTTTCACCATTAGAAGAAATTAAAAGAAAATTTGATAAGAAATATGGTAAAATGGATAATAAAAACGAAATCAATGAGATTGGAGAAGAGATTGACTTATATGAAACAGAGACTAATCTAGTTAAGAATGACGTTTCTAAACCTAAAGAATTTGGTGAACCATCCAGAAGAAACACTCATTTCTTAAGACCCAGATATGTTCCTGCAGAACGAACAAATAATTTTTCCTTCGAGTTTGTCCCAAGGAAAACCATGACCTATGAAGAGATTGGCCTTACCCTAATTAGTCAAACTGGTCATACCTTAAACATCGATAGAGCTCCTAATAGAGAAAAAAATATTTGAGCACTGGAAAAAAGGAATGAACATTGTCTTAAATTTAAATACTACATAGACTGCGGTAAACTTTCTAAATTATATTGAGCATAGTTTCTCTGGCACTGCAGCTGACTGGTATGATTCTTTAAGTGAAGGTGGTAAAAATACTTTAAGAATGATGGAAACACTAACTGCTATACTCAGAAATATGTGGAAAGAAATTGAGACTGAATTCATCAGAGCTAAAATTAATTCTGAAGAAAAAACATGAGAATGGCAAAGAAAAATTAACAACATAGAATTATGGTATATAAGATACCTAGAAAATTATATTGCAGAATTCAATCAATATTATTATAAAATTGGGCATAATGAAACAAATCTTGGCATGTTCTATAACAAATTGCCATATCCTATAAATTCTATAATTAATGAAAAATACATGGCGTGGTTTAAACGAATAGATGTTGTAGATACCCTTAGATCGAGAATTTTCTTTTTGTGAAAATGGGCGAAGGAACAATGTCTTAACCTTCAAAAGCAAAAGAAGGTTAAGAAGCAGTTCTTGACTTGCTGGAATTCATCTCACCAATAGGGAAAAGAATCTGAGAAAAGAAGAAAAAGAAATTTTATAAGAAAAAGAGCTTTAACAAATAGAGAGGCGAAAAATATAGAAAAAAATATTATAACAAACCGAGCCCCAAAAAATGTAGGTTTTTTAGGAAAGCTGCTTATTGCCCTGCAGGAAAAAACAACAGCAAATGTTGGGCATGTGAAGAAGTAGGGCATTATGCTAACGAATGCAAAAATAAGAAGAATAACAAACTTATTAAAACTTTGGGGAGCTTAGATTATATTGAGCTTAGTGAAGATGAAGCTTTAGAACTAGCCCTAGGCAACAATAAAGGAATTGTTGAAATTACAGAGGATAATGAATATAAAGAAAGTGATTATGAAGAAACTAGCCATATGATAAAAAGTAGCTCAGTAAGTCTTGATAATCTTCAAGGAGAAGAATTTGTGGTAGATAATGATCATGAAGAAGTTAGGGGAGATTGAATTCTTCCCATAATCCAAAAGGACATGATCTATAAAAAATCTATTTTTCAAATAAAAAGCAAATACGTATGTGAAATGATGGAAGGAGATCTTAAGATCAAGGATTATGAGTATGACGTTAGAGAAGTTAATCTGATCAATTGGGAGAATATCCTTGAGCATAACAAAGATAGAAAGTATAGGTATATCCACGTTGGAAGTGTCCAAGTTCAAATCACTCCATTATAATATTATGGTAAAGATATTGATCTGTATGCTTTACTCTATGATATCAGATATACGAAATTTAATAGTCAAGTAATTAAAGGGATAAAAACAAATTTATGTAATGGGTTAGTAGGTTTTAATTATCAACCTGGATATTATGTGAGTTTAAAAGATGAATTTGCTAAAAACTTCATATCCCTTAAGATCAAAACAGTCAGGATGGACATGAAAAGAGGAGGATATCCGTTAAAGATATTTTGAAAAATTATCTACAAGTTAGATAATACGATAGACCCTAATACTAAAATAACAATCATAGAGGCAGAAAAATTTGAAAGTCCTACCCCGATGCAGAAAATTCAAAGAATTAAGTCTAACCCTCAAGATATAAAAATGGATCGTTCATGGATATCTAGCTTTACCCACCCTGCAAAAATTAATAAGAAAAATGTAATAAAAATTGATGAGGGGGGAACAATCACCATTAAACCCCAATTATTAAGAAGTATGAGTCCAAAGTCAGAGTGGGAAGAAGGATCTTCATCCGCTAAAGAAGAGCTTAAGGAAGATGATACAATTAGCACGACCAGTGAAATGAGTAGAATAAGTTTTGAAGCTGCAAGATCCAGTTTAGATCGATTAACAAGTCTGGAAAGAAAGGTTATTGGATACAAAACTAGAACTGTTAGTGAACTAATTTATAAGGATGAATTAGTCAGAAACATGACCATGGAAATATCTTATGAAGCTACCCATACAAACTCCAATAGCATCTATATCCCAGTAAAGGTATGTTTAGAGAGATACAATAAATATGAACTGTGTGCCTACATAGATAGTGGTTGTTCTGTATGCTTTGGAAAAAGAACATTATTTCCTGAATTTGTGTAGAAAAGAGCTAAAAATCCTTTACAAGTAAGAATAGATGATAATAATGTTATGAGGCATAATGAAACCATAGAAGGATTAACCATAAAATTAGGAGGAGTTTAATGTATTATACCAGTTTTATGGGCTACTGATCAACCCTCTCTTGATATGATTATTGGAAATAATTTTCAAAGATTATATTCTCCATGCACCCATACCATAAACAAAATAATATTTATGATTAATGGTCACTCAGTTCCTATTGAAAAATTAAGTAAGGCTTACACTCATTACAAAATTGAATTTATACGCAACCAGCGTGGTGAGAAGGTAATGTCTGCACAACATGAAGTAGCACTAACAATCTCATTACTCGAGTTATCTGTTAAAGAGCAAATAATTGAACAACATGAAAAATTATACAAAGAACTCTATTCTAACAATCCTCTGAAATTTTGGGATAAAGACAAAATATTTGCTAAAATCACTCTATTAAATCTAACACTATCATACGAGTTAAACAAATGGCGTATACCCACTAGGACATTCAAGAGTTTAATACACAAATCAAAGCGGACTAATTAGAAACAGTAAGAGTCCTCACACCAGTCCGGCTTTTATGATAAGAAATCATGCTAAGGAACAAAGAGGAAAAGCCATAATGGTAATCAATTATAAAAAGGTTACTGATAATACTGTTTTTGATGGCTACTATATTCCTAACAAAACAGTCTTTTTTAACAGAATTCAAGGAGCCTCTTGGTTTTCGAAAATAGATTGCAAAGGTGGTTATTGGCAAATAAAAATGGAAGAGGAAAGTATTCCTTTAACTGGATTTACTACCCCACAAGGTCATTATGAATGGATAGTAATGTCATTTGGTCTAAAAAATGCACCTCAAATACTCCAGAGAAGAATGGATAGCATCTTCAAAGACCTAAATCACTGTTGTCTAGTTTACATTGATGATATCCTTATCTTTTCTAAAACCATAGAACAACATAAAGATGATGGCTTGGCTGTCACCCAAAGATGCATTAACCATGGTATTATACTTGGAAAAAACAAGCGCAGTTATGCCAAACAAGAAATTGAGTTTTTGGGTCTAGAAATAAAAGCTGGATAAATTATTCTGCAAAAATATATTTTGGAAAAAATAGAAAATTTTCCTAAAAAAATAGAAAACAGGAAACAACTAGAAAGGTTTCTTCGATGTCTTACCTATGCTTCTGATTTTGTTAAAGATTTGGCTAAACTAAGAAAGCCGTTGCAGCAAAAGCTCAAGAAAGATGTTAGCTGGACATGGACCACTAGTGATTCAAAGGTTGTCTAGAACTTATAAAAAGACGTGTAAAAAATCTTCCTTTTCTTAATTTGCTTAATGAAGAAGATGATTTAATTCTTGAGACAGATGCCAGCAATGAACACTGGAGTGCAGTACTCAAAATCAAATAAGGAGAAAAACTTTGCAAATACTGCAGTAGAAGTTTTAATAAAACAGAATGCAATTATCCCACAATGGAAAAGGAAATTCTTGCTGTCATAAGGGAAATTGAAAAATTCTTAATCTTTTTAGCCCTAAAACCTTTTCTCATTCGAATTGATTGTAAAGGAATACTTGGTTTTATGAAAAAGAATTTATTAAATATGTAAGCACAAGGGCGACTCCTGTGTTGGCAATTATGGCTTAACCAATTTTCCTTCTCTATTGAACATATACAGGGATCAAAGAACTCTCTAGCAGACAGCCTAACTCGCGAACTCGTCAATGGTGATCACCAAAGCCGACCTCCTGCCAGAAAAGGAGGAAATCCTTAATGAAATGCAACTTCTACCTGACCGGATTACGCCTTCTAGTAAAGTCCATATTCATAACCTGGAATTCCATGCAAAAAGTAGATCACGCTTTGGTCTACTTTCTACTACCTACCTAATAGCTCAAAGATTTTCCCTTCTAGAATTACAAATTAGGTACCTTCGGTGTCCTTATGATATCCAAGAAAAAATAAGTTCTCATATCCAAGAAAAATGGTTCAAGGAATGTTATGCAGCATGCGTCGACTTTTATCATCATTACTCCTATGATATTTGGGAGTATTGAAGTACAACGATCTATTTTCCCGACAGATCTAGAGTTGACGATCTATTTTCCCGACAGATCTAGAGTTGGTGGTATTTGTTTCCCAGCCAATTCATTATCTCCCCGAAATCCTGTCTTCAAAGCCTGGAAATATGGGATGGTTCTTTACTTCTCAAAAGTCCCAGATCCTAATTTCCCATTTTTCTCAACCCTAACTAAGTTCCAGCAATACATGTTCAAAAGGTTCCGTTCGATTCTTAAATCTCCTGAAGGACCAACAAAAATTCTAATTCGCAGATACTTAACTTTGGAGGTTTATAGCGCCCTGATTGAATATGAAAATGGAAAAGCCAAACTAGCCCATTATCTTGTCCAAATTGTTGATTGCGATGATCCCAATGATCAACGACAAAATTGGATTCATGGAGATCTAGTACATATAGTTATTGATCCTGCATTAGCAAGGGCTATTGGGTTTTCAACATTTATCATCAATGTTGGGCATTGATTGAAAAAGGAAAAACACTAATGCATTATGGAAACACTACTTTTGCCTATAATAACGAATTCAATGATTACATGAAAGTGGATGGTGTAGAATTAGAAGATATTTTTGATTATCTCTTTGATATTGGAGCTGAAGAATTCTTATCAGAAGAAGAAAAGAAATATCTTCTTGAGTTGTTTGAAGAATATGATCCAGAGCATTTTAACCAAATTAATGAAGATTTTGATGATTATCCAGATAGTGATGGCCTGGAAGATATAATTGGAGATGAAGGTATGCAGAATCTCAATAATTATGATTAGTCTTATCATCATTAAAAGTTCTGAAAAGGATGTCCCATTATTGTACTATTTTGACAAGTGTCCAATCTGTAAAATAAAATGTGTACTGTAGCCGTCAGTTTACTGTTGGCAACTGCAGCCATGTGAAAAATCTGTAGCCATTAGGGCATCCTATGTGTCCCTATCGCCTCTATAAATAGAGAGGTCGAGAGCTGAGAAGAAACACGATCATTTGAGCATTCTTGAGCAAATGAGAAGTTGGGTTTCTCCATTTCTCTATGAACAAGCATCTCTAATGATCTTAGTGTAAGTCCCTCTTCAAGCTTTTCGGTGTAATATTTCCACTTTCAATCTTTCAATAAAAGAAGTCTCCCAGTAGGGAACGTTATCCAATCGAACCTTATGTCTTAAATATTATAATTTCTTGATTAAAGTCTCACTATCCTTGAAAAAGATTAAAAACTTGATTAATGACTACGGCCCGAGGTAAGAAACGAAACGGATCTGTGCTGTGTCTGATCTAAGGAAGGAGTAGTTGCGATTAGCAATCTCTATAAACGGGAAGCGTGAAGAACGCCGGAGTCCAAGCCGACTAAGTTCAGGTAATGGTCGAAACTCGTTAATTAAGTTTTAATTATTTTTGCTAAGCGTGGTGGGCCGTTAATCACAGAAAAT
>NCQT01066344.1:2913-12925 GCA_002740465.1 Stenocereus thurberi
TCTTATTTGATTGATTTACCTTTTTCTCTATATAGGTGCAATTTGTAAAACTATGTAATTAATCAAGTGGTCACAAAAAATTATTCTTTTGCAGTTATTTCTTTTATTTTCTCACTGCTAAAAAGTGTGAAAGAATGACGAAAATTAGCGATGGATTAGGATCCGTACTAGATAGCGATGGAAATAGCGGCGGATAATCTAAATTTGAAATGTATCAGGGTTGGCGACAGATTTAGTGGCGGAATATATATTCGCTTGCTGATTTTTTTGAAAATGGCGACGGGAATTCCTTCGTCAAGTCAATTTTAACATTTTTTAAGACCAGGTGACGGAAATTCCGTGTCCAACACTATTTTTAAAAAATTTTCAAACTGACGACGGAAATTTCATCGCCAGTCTGTCACTAGGCGTCACTTAAAGAACCAAATTTGTTTCTGATTTTCGAAGGCTACTGCGATTTGAAGAGAGAGAGACAGAGAGAGAGAGCCCAAACCCCCTACAAGCGTAGCCGACCCTGTCCACCGCCGACCACCAGTTTCCACCACCTGCCGCCACCCATTTTCCGTCCAAACTGCCGCCTTCAGGTGGGTAGTTTCTCTCACTACTTGTAATTATAATTTCTATAGATTTTTGCATTACATTGTTAAAATTTCATAATTAGTTCATGTTTTGCTTGAATTGTCAAATTTGTATGAAGTTATTACTCCAATTTGCTTCAACATCTCCTTCAATGTAATTTAGGGTTTAGGTTTGGTAATTTTGTTTAAAATGTGATATGTTGGTGGAATGAAATGCTAAAGTTTGAATGTATTATTAGTTTTGTGAAATTTGTAAGAATAGAAATATAGTTGTATAAGTTTATACGTAAACATATAAAATTATTGCATTTTATATGTCAAATGTGAAATGAGGTTGGAGTTAAAAATGAATGATTTATGTAAATAGGCATGATTTAAAGGAAACAATTATTAATATTGGAAGATGTATTTCAATGAGATTGTTGGCATAAAGTTGATGCTATAATGTGGGTTGTATGCTAATGTGAAATTAGTGGAATATGAATATTTAAAAGTTTCATGTATGTACATTAGTGTATATGTTTACGTATTCAATTATGTAGCTTATATAATGCATGTTTCTAATTATATATACAGTAAAATGGAGGTACTTATATGTATTTTTGTGGATTAATTAATATTGTGTTTGAATATTAAAATATATGTAATATATAATTGAGAAATTTATATAATTATAATTATATAAATTGAAATTCATACTAAACCAATGTCTTCGTTGAATATTGTTGCTTAAGCAGAGAATTAATGGCCCTCCACATTGTTGGTGGATGTATAAGAGGTTATTGCCTAATCGTTATGGTTATATGCAAGAATTTCTAAATGGAGTAAATTAATTTGATGCATTTACACGTAGGCAAGCAGAGTTCCAGGGGGAGAAGTACAGATGTCCATATGCAAAGTGTAAAAATAGAGTGTACTTAGCACCTGATGAGGTAAAGATGCACCTGATATAGATTTTGCGAAAGGCTATTAGTATTGGATAGGCCGTGGAGAAGTAGAACCTGAACAGTATGATTTTGGATATCCTACTAGTGAAGTAGTCGAAGCTGGCGATTCAAGTCATACTAATCATGACTACAATGAATGCTATATAGATCGTTGGAGTACATAGTTGGTGATACCATATTGGCAAATCAAAATGCAAGGGATGAAAAGCCAAGCACTTGTGAAGAATTATTCTATAATATGGTTCAATCTGCTCAACAATCCTTATATGATGGCTGTTCTACACACAGTGAGTTCTCTGCTGCTGTTTGGCNATTGAGTATCAAGTCTGATTATAACATGCCACAAAACGATTTCAATGAAATTGTTTAGTTAATGAAGGAGATATGTCCACTTAACAACCGTGCTCTAAACAAGTATGACCAAACGAAGATGGTTCTTAAAGATCTTGGCAACAATATGATACACATTGATTGTTGTCGTAAAGGCTGCATGCTTTTCTTTAAAGAGGACTCAAATCCCGATGCATGCCAGTTTTGCAGGCATTCGAGATGGAAAAAGTCCATTGCCATATGCAAGGATGCATTACTTGCCACTGAAACCTCGACTTTAGAGGTTGTATGCATCAAGAAGTACTCCAGAGCACATGAAATGGCGATGTGAGGAAGATATTTTATGTTATCCATCAGATGGGGTAATGTGAAAATATTTCGATAATAAGCACCCTAATTTTATTGTAGAGCCTCGAAATGTTAGGCTTGGGTTATGTATAGATGGATTTAATCCTTATACGTTGGCTTCAAGATCTTATTCTATTTGGCTGGTGGTGATTATACCTTATGACCTTCCCCCTGAAATATGTATGGCCACACCATTTATGTTCCTCACTTGTGTAATCCCCTGCCCTAAAAATCCTAAGAGCAAAACAAATGTATATTTACAACCTTTTATTGATGAGTTGAAGGAGCTGTGGGATGTTGGAATTGAATGTATGACATATCTATGGGTAATACATTTCAAATGAAGGCTACACTTATGCAGACCATCAATGATTTTTCGACATATGGAATGCTATCTAGGTGGAGCACTAATGATCAATTGGATTATCCAATATGTATGAAACAGCAGAAGGTTTTGAGACTTAGGAATGAAGGTAAATTCTTGTGGTTTGATTGTCATTTGTATTTCTTACCAAGGAATCATATATTTAGAAGAAATAGAACTTCATTTAGAAAAGCCAGAACTATTATGGGGGGTCCTCCTCACTACATATGTGGGGAACATCTTTATGTTGAGGTAGAACACTACCCAATGGTAACAACAGATAGTGACTTTTCAAATATCAAAATCTAAGCAACATGAGCATAATTAGACAAATAAAAGCATATTTTGGGAATTACCTTATTGGCAGCACCAGTTGCTCCGCCATAATTTGGATGTAATGCACATAGAAAAAAAAAACATTTTTGAAAATATCATTAAAACTATTATGGATGTTTCTAGAAAAATAAAGAATAATGTCAGATTAAGAATGGATGTTGTAGATATATGTGATAAGAAAGAATTACATTTGCAAGTAGGCCCAAGTGGCAAAATGGTTAAACCAAAAGCGAAATTCGTTCTTGCTATAGATAAAAAAAGAGAGCTGTGTGGATAGGTAAAGGGACTGAACATGCCTAATGGATACTACTCTAATTTGAGGAATATTATGGACCCCAATGAAGCAAAGTTTAACAATATGAAAAGTCATAATTGACATATATTTATGGAGATTCTGTTACCCATTGCATTTGATGCTCTCCTGGATGATGTGTTAAAACTTCTCATTGAAATAAGTTAGTTTTTTAAGAATTTATGCTCCAACATTACAAAAGGATATGCTTGAGGAAATGCATCAAAACATTGTTATTACTCTTTGTAAGTTGGAGACGATATTTCCTCCAGGCTTCTTCAATGTGATGGAGCACTTATCGGTGCACTTGGCAGAACATGTACTACTTGGTGGTCCTGTATAGTACCGATGGGTGTATCAATTTGAAATGTAGAATATGTTATATTTGATGAAAATGGATTTAAACAACTAAACTATACAATCACTTACATGTCATTGCTTAATATTATTTGATTAGGTACTTTGGTTGTTTAAAGAAAAAAATAAAACAATAAGTGTATCCTGAAGGTTCAATTGCAAAATCTTACTTAGAAGCTGAAAGGAAGTGTTTTTGCCACCTATTATCCCTCTAATGTGCCCTCCATGCGCAAGAGATGTTGAAGAAATGAGAATGGTGATGAACATAATAATCATTTCCCAACTCTATTTGTGTTTGAACCATAAGGAACTGCTATTGGGGAGGAAAGATCAAGGTATCTCACAGATGCTGAATATATTATTGCTCATCTTCATGTGCTATTAAATTGTGATGAAGTTAAGCGTTATATTGGCAGAGTGCTACCTTTCAATAAGATAAGTTGCAATTGAGTTTATGCTTCAAAAACGCTGTTTATTTACAATGTGCATAAAATGTCGTAGAATTTTCACAAAACAAGTCCAAACTGCACATCAAATGTTAGTGATGCTGACGTTGATACTATTATTAAAACTCATTTTGCTGATTGGTTTCATCAAAATGTAAGTAATTAAACTTATTCACGTAAAATTACTATGACACAATTAGGTGCATTGTATTAACTAAAACCACATCCTCTATCACCTTAGGTGCATTACATTCAACTATTCGAGAATCACAAACATTTGTACTCGACACAATTGGCTGCGAAGCTTAATAGGCATGTGTCAACATGGACGACATATAGTGTTAATGGACTTAAATTTCACACAGAAGTGCGCGGTGTTGGGCAGAAAACATACAATTGCGGTGTTGGTGTATGTGGGACTGGAAAATGTGATATTGAAAATTATTATTATGGCATACTTAAAGATATCATAAAAATTTAGTATGTAGGTGAACTACTTAAAAGATGTGTGGTTTTTAGTTGTAAGTGGTTTGATCCCATACTGAATCTTGGGACACGATCTCATAAACTAAACAAACTTGTTGAGGTTCATCGCACAAGGAGATATAGAAAGTATGATTCATTCATCTTTCCAAACACTGTATCACAAGTATACTTCATGCTACATCTAGATCGCTCAAAGTATATGGACAATTGGGTTGTTGTCATACCAACCAAACCAAGAGCTAGAGTGAATACGCAATACACTCTACCCATTGCTTACCAACAAATGAGCATGGCGAGACTCATTGAACTTGTGAATAATGTTATCCCTACATCATTAGTAGATAAAAGTGCACTACCGAAAGAAGTTAATGATGATATGGGTTTTTCATTTATTCAAGTAAATGATGACCTAGACGAGACAGAAGAGGATGAGGCTGAGGAAGAGGGTGAATGGGATGATGGGAATGAAATAGATGAAGAACAGGGAAATATACATTTGTATGATGATGAAGGCGTCGACGATGAAGAGAATGATGATGAGGATGGGGGTCAGAATGATGACAAAGATGATGCAGATAATTAAATCTTATGAATTGTTATATATTTCAGTGCTTACCATCATTGTAATGCAAGTGTGCATGAATGTACTTTTATTATATGTGTTAATTTTGAAACTTGACGTTTTAACTATTGTAATATGTGACTAAATTGTGGATATGTACAATTATTATTTATACTTGTATTTGTTATCAACTATTTTAGGTATGGATTTTACCCCCTGTCAAGGAAAGTTTTCTCCTTGAGGTTGAGGAAGAGGGCATAGGAGCTCTAGCATACATCCCACTACAATGGACATTGATTCACCTTCCTCCCAAACACTTCACATGCTAGGTGCGCTAGGAACAACCCCTACTCAAATTGGGATAGTTCCTATGGGGTCTTTCCCTCCTCACACCTCATACATCCCTAACCAGACATTCATTTCCCAATAATTTGCATATAATATTCCAACCAACACCCATATTGCCAACACTGTCAACCCTACTCCCCAAACTATCGACCCTAACTCTAACTACTCCCAACAAAACATTGGAACTAGAGATTGTGAAGCACAGTTTAGTCAGAAAAGCACTCGACTAAAGACATACACTGTGCCAGAGGGTAAGGGTAATTGGGAAAATTGTTATGTGTTTTGTACTTAAGTATTTTGAGTAATGTCTCGTTAATTTGATGTTTTATGTTGAAATAGGTTTCTCCCAAATGAAGGTACTGTTGGTAGAATTTCAGAAATATTCCAAAGCAAATATGATATAACTTGGCCTTTTTGGGGTAAAGAGCCTAAACAAGTTAGAGATTTGTGGTTTAGAGAGTTCAAGGTAACTACAGTTGCTACATATTAACACTTTGTATATACTTGATTCATTATTATGACATTATTTGATGTATTTGTTGTTTTCTTATTTAGAGAAGTGGTTCACTTGGGATCCTATCCATGAGGATCAAATCTGGAAAAATTTTAAAAATGGTGGCAATGCACGTTTGAGGGACTTTTTTGGCAAGGCACAGAAGTACAACAAGTAGCTTACATGGCTTGGTGATAAGCAATGAAGAGACTCCAACATCATTAGGTGAACGAATTATACAAGAAATTATGTGAAAAAGCCTAAAAAAATAAGCTTGATGACCCAGCTAGTCTCGGACCATTTCTTCACACCTATGGCTCAATTCCTATGCATGAGCACAGAAGGCGTCTGGTAACTAATTGTGCATCTTACAACTTCTTCTAGTTATTTTGTTGATTGTGGTGGTTAACGTGATTTTCTGAATTTGTTTGACATGTAGAGGAAACAACTTGGGACGGCGCCCACAATTATTGGGTTCTTCGCTCGTACTCACAAACTTCAGGGCAAATAAAATGGAACTTGGGTAGATAAGAAATCACAATAAACATACGTAAGTTATTCTCGATGGTCAATCTTAATTAGTAGGCCATACACTTTTATTAAGTATGATAGATTTGATTTTTTTGCAAATGTTGTGATATTATAGGAATTCTTTGAACAAGAATTTCAGAACATCAATTCTCAAGGGATCTCAGATGGCAATTCCTAAGATCCATCTCAATCTCTTCTAAATCTAAACGAGTTGTAGGTGAAGGCCTATATGAACAAAAAGGGTCGTATTTACAGCATTGGAGATGAGACCGTCAACATTAGGGAGTCTTACTACTTCAGTCCCTCTCAACGAGCCAATATAGTAAATTTAAATACTATTTTATTTGAGTAATCAATAGAAAAGTTATGCATAACGTCACTTTAGGATGAGTAAAGTCATTGTCACTAATGTATACTTCATGTACAGGTCAGGTGCCATCCCAATAGGAGTTGAATGATTTAAAGGACATGGTGACCAACTTGGGCGGCAAACTTACCATGCAAGCTGAAATGTATCGGATGCCTGTGGAGAAACGTAAGTGATTAGAGGAGTCCAATCAAATGATGAGCCAACAAATAGTGAGTATGAATGAGCAAACGTTGGCTTTTTTTTCAAATGCAACAAGATTCAGATTCGGGCTCCCAACCTCTCTTCACTAGCCCCCCACAACATGATGAAGCGAATGAGGACGAGGATGGGGATGAAGAGTATAATGACACTCACCTCGATGATTAACTCTAGATTTGCTTAGTTTTTCCCTCTCTATTCCTTACTTATACATATATGTGCATTCTATCTATATTTTACTCTCTTGACCATAGTGTTGTTAAGTATACTTATATTTTCAAGCATTGTATGAAAATGAATTGTGATGGGGCACTTGAAAGAATTTGGTTTGTATGTGATGTTTGGCTTGGTTGTTGATTAAGATTTGTTAAAAACGCTTCGAGTGAAGCACTGGTATCAAGGAGGTTATCCTTGATGTATTTTCTTGTAGGAAATGAAATATATTTGTAATTTGGGATAATTGCAATAACAAAAAATTTATTTTAGAAAAGGGTAAAAATAGCGACGGATAAGGGACGGAAAGTTCACCATGCAGGAATTTTTTTAGTAAAAGCTGAGATGGCGACGGAATGGGCATTCCATCGCCAGTAGTGATGGAATTTCCGACAACCACTTGTGCGCATTCGGTTCCCACTTTTCTGAGTATCCATCGCCAGGTGGCAATGAAATTTCCAAATTCGATCGCTGAACACTTAGCGGTGACCAAAAATGCGACAATTCATTTCCGTTGCCAATTCTGTCGCTGAGGTCAAAATTCCATCATTAAATTGCATTTTTTCGTCTTTGATTCCGTTGCTGAACGACCTTTTTTTTTATAGTGTCTATTTTGCAAATATTAAACATACATGGCTAACAAGTGATCATGCAAATTTATGGCTTGATTGCATCGGTAACAAAAGGCTGCATTGATCTCGACATTTGCATGGAATTCTAGATGTTTAGCGGTAATGTTTCATTATGCTTGGTAAAGACCATGTCGAATGGGCAAAGTTGAGTTCCTATTATCATTCATACCTTCACTCCGGAACCCAAGTCTTGGCTAGTTGCCTTAAAGTCAAGTAAATTCTCATCTCGGATCATAGGGGTTGTTTTTCATAAAAATATTTTCTAAGAAGGTTTTCTGTCTTCCTTTAAATTTGGTGACAACTCTACTCCTTTACGTAACTCAAAGTTTGTTAAAACATTCACAGGAAGAGCAATCGTCTGCACTGAAGTTTAGATCGGGGCCCTTGGTCAGTGGTACCTTCACATACCTATATGGGAGTACACAAATCCTATACTGTCACATAAAACATGTTTAAAAAGTCACACAACTTTTGTATGTTGACGTCGTCGTGCGCACCACTATTCATACACATTAAATGTATTATTAATGCTCACTATAAATAATGTAGATGTTCATCAAACATAACACTAATACTCACCACTATCTATGTACTTAATACACCATACCTTTTGCTTGTATGTTAGTGATTATAGATGAAATTTTATTAGGGAATTTAGTTCAACTATCTATCATCTTTTTTTCTTTATAATCGTTTATTGCATTCCTAAACAAATTGAAATCTATAAAGCCAATTACTTGTAATTACAATCCATGTAGTGAATATTCATTCCATTTGCATTGATTATAATCAAGATAACTTCATAGGCAGTTATGAAAAGAAAACAAAGGGGGAAAAAACCAAAACACCCACCAAGAAAAGGACAATAATTTATGTCCATTAATACTATTACGTGATGCAAACGTATGGTATCTAACCATATTTGATGAGCACTATGGTACAGATTATTTTGGTGTCACCACTTCCCCACCCACTCAAAGCTCGGGGTCTATTTACGAAGTAAGTTAGAGAAGTAAGAGTAAATAAGAGTGAGGAGGAGTAAGAGTAAAGGAAAGTAAATAAGAGTTAATCACCTATTCTTATTTGGGAGTTTAAGAAGATTAAGAACTTACCCTTGTTTGTATAATTAGGAGAATAAATAAGTGTACATAAAAGATTGACACATATGCCTTCACTGAATAGATTAAAATATATTATGCTCAAGTTTATGGGGAAAAATATGTAAGTCACCCTTGTTTTACCCCTCTTTACTCCCTTTCACACTCCATTTTGAAGGTAAGAAAAAATTGAGAATTGAGGTAGGTAAAGATGGGTAAGATTTACTCCTCCTTACCTCCTCCTTGCTTTTCAATTCTCACTCATAAATATGGGTGCAAGGGAGCATTTACCCTCCCTTACTCCCCTTTGCCGCCCTTTACCTCCATCCCAACAGACCCTTAGGGTTATTTATGTAAATTTTGGTAAAGCCAAATATTTTCACTTTTCAATAAAATTACGTAAATATCTAAATTAACTAATTATTCAACACAAATTCAATAAAAATTAGTAAATTAAACGTAAACAAGCAAAAATAATAAACCAAATTAGCCCAATTTTAAATCTTCAACAAAGAAGACAATTAGGTGAAAATCCTCATTTTTCAATTCCTAAATCATGAGTAAATCATTAAGTTAATCAATTATTTAACATGAATCTAACCAAAATCAGTAAAGTAAACATAATTATTTATAAAATAACAAAATTGAAAACCAAAATTAGGGATTTTCAAATTTACCTCAAATTTGGAATTAGGGGATTAGAGGAGGAGGTTGGAGGTGAGTAGACTGTACACTGGCGGGTGGCAGCTGTTCTATGGGCCACTAGTGGTGGTGGAAGGCGGCAAGGGTTGAGGGCAACTAGTTGAAAGAGGGGGACAGAGGTGTTCCAGGTGGCTCTGCGTGCAGCGTGCATCGAGTCAGGGCGAAGCAGAATAGAGAGAGAGAAAGAGAGGGAGGGAGAGAGAGCATGGGTAAAAAGCGTAAAATGAAGTGGCAAAATTTTTTGAAAAAAACACACAAATAGCATGGCCTCAAGAATCAAACACACAACCTCCCACACATGGACATGGGCATCCCAACCACTCTACTATCCATGTTTTTGTGAAACTTATGGAACTAATTAATATATATACAATTTTGTTTT
>NCQT01066348.1:6199-21663 GCA_002740465.1 Stenocereus thurberi
GTGGATAGAAGAAGAAAGAACGAGTCTTGGGTATGAAAATAACTTAAGGCCTTGTTAGGTGCAAGTTGGCCATATTGAACCTTAACCTTCAAGCCCCCATGAAAATAGGTGGGCTTGGTGATTAAGGTTACCCTTACTCTTCGAAAGGAAGGTTGGGCAGTCGTAGACAAGCCAATCACCCCCTTTATGGATCATTTGTTGAGTAAGTCGAGTTCAGGAATTCATACCTAGTATGAACAAGTAGCCATTAGTGGCCAATCCCTCGACCCAAGTTCTTCCCCCAATTGAATTTAGACTACTATTTTGCCCAGCCTTTGTTTCTTTCACTTTTAAACTTACTCTTCACCTCTCTAGATTCAACCTAATCGCTAAGTTAGGTACCCTAAAGTCTAGTTCTCAGTGGACGACACCCCAAGTATGTGGCGATAAACCGTTCCCTTCCGATATAAATTTAAAGCTTATTTCCCAGCAAACATGGAGCAAGGAGAAAGTGATTTGGAGATGGACTCTAAACTGATTCATATTAAACTATCCTAATAACAATTAATCTAACTATGGCTCCTTAAGAACTTAAACTTGATAAAAATGGATTGTGAAACCTTTACTTGAAAGATGAAGAGGAAAGGGGATATTTAAACAGTTGGAGAGAGATTTAGAAATTTGGATAAGAGAATATTGAAAAGGCAAGACTAAAGTATTGAAACACAAATTTAAAACATCATTCACCCAAAGCAAGATATTTATAAGCATTCAAGTCATGAACAAACATGAAGCACGCATGATAGTGAGAAAATTTGATGCAAAAAATAAGAAATTGGAATTAAATAAGACTAGAATTAAAGCAAAATAACTAATACTAAAGTTTGGATTAACACAACATTAGATGATTCTGACTAATATAAGAGAGAATCTACACTAAGCTTAACCCTAACATATCCTTAGACTTAAGCTAAAACATACTTAATCTCACAAATCAGTGAATGATGATTTAACAGACCCTTGTCCATGGGTTTGGCATGATCGTGCCTAGTGCCCCGAAAATTAAGTGAAAAATAGCAATAGTAATGAGCCGTATAGCATAGTTGTGGTTTGGTTTGGTTTAGGGGGACTCAATTAGGATTTCATCAAACTAGGACTTGTTCCAAATATACTTAGGCATGCCCTGCTTGGAGGCCAAATCAATTCATCGACAAATCAGCCAGTTCTACCTAAATCAAACACTTTGTCTAAAGTATTCTATTTCCCAAAAAAATTGATAGTTTAACCAGAATCTGGCATGAGTCTTATCAACTTGAACAATTCCTAGATCCTTGGCTCCTTCTTTAGCTCCTTATGTGATTTGATGTCTATTGGAGTTCTCGAGATCTGTGAACTGTTTCACACATCTTGCATCCAATTTATGCCTTTGCTGGGTTGAGTTATTTCCTACAAAATTACCAACCATCGTCAAATGACCATTGTCAGCTGCTAAATTTAAGGTGAAATCAACTGTAAAATTTTCAACGTTTAAGTCTAAATAAATGCTTAATTAAAAATTGTGTGCAAAATGTAATATACCAAGGACATTAACCGTAGCTTAATGTTGATCAATGAGTTACTCATTTCGTGTACAATTATATAATACTTAATTAGATCACATAAGTTTATATATATGCCTATATACGATGAATGTGCTAAGTGTATATATAAAACATGATGATTATTGTCTTAATTGAGTACGACATTGAAATATATGGAGTTATTATCTTGATTTAACAAAATTATTATCCTGATTGATTTAATTGAATATCTTTGGAAATTTGATATGAGACAGCTATTGTATCTTGGTAGAAAGATGTGCTCATTGGATTAACATACTTGATTGACTTCTGGATCTATTTATCGCAAACAGGTGTTTAAGGATTAAATAACGTAAATTCAGATATACTACTAATGTGATTAAACAGCTGATTAATTCAATATCTATATTATGAGGTAATCATGTGGCAAACAACACGTTTTTTTGGGGGTGAGAATAAGGTAAAAGGCTGAAGTAGGCATGATTCGAACTTAAATAGTTGGGAACAACTTCATTTATGGTGAATTCCAATTGTCAAAACAAAGATATGACATACATGTAGATGATCCCAATGAATGCAGAAGACAAATCTTTCCAATGATGAACCAAGAGCGAGAGAGAGAGAGAGAGAGAAAGAATCCCTGAAATGGAAGAACTCTTCTAATGAAATTGGATCAATACTTGAGATAGTGAGGGAGGAGATCAATCAAAGAGGATATATCTAGCTAAAGATTAAATGGCCACCTAGATTAATTCAACCCACCCTCTAACCCTCTAAAGTCGTAGCACCAAGGATTAGATTAAAAGAAAGACTCAAATTACCACCCTCCCGAGGGAGATAAAGAATTTGAGATTTTGACAAAAACTAAGCTTCGAGCTCTCATATTATTCATTCAATCTGATTTTTCATGGAGGTAATTTGGTCTATAAATACCAAATAAGAGGGAATTTAGATGTACATTAGTGGGGCAAGTGGACTGATAGGAGGCTTACAAAATATCCCAGGAAAATAAATCAAGATGCTTAAGGTAATTACAATCACTATGAGCTGTATTTTCTAAGATTCATCCACCATCTTCTAGATAGCTTCGAGTAGGCTCTACTCCTCTAATGGAGGTGCCCCCACTTGTTAATTCCTCCCTTGTCTATGAAGAATCATTCCATGGCTAATTAATCTCCAAAATTACAGCCGTAACCTCCTCAATTAAGCCTATAATCATAACCAGACATTTTCCAGTCCTAGACTAACCCTTACTTGGTATTTAGCCCATAACACTAAATACTTGGAGTTTGAATGCGATTTAAGACTTGTTAGAAACTAGACATTCAGAGCTTTTCATCCATGTGTAATTTACAGAAATTAGATCTCATTCGCCTAGTTAAATTTGAGGTGGAAGTGAAGTAGGGTATTTTGCCCAGAAACAAAAAATGAGCTACTGAGGTGCTTTTGCGAGAATTAATTAGTTAACTCCTTATTTAGGGCTACTATTGGCCCAACCACCTTTCCTAGCCCTACTTGGACCTTCGTAAGGGCCCAAATCAATATTTACCTATAGGGACTTAGTCCTTGACTTGTGGTCAATATTGCACCAACTTGGTTCATGACCATCACTAGTGAGAGTAGGCCCAAGCTCTGGAGTTGCTCCGCATAAACCCATCCCCCTTGAAGAGGATTTTCTCTTACATCCTTGGTATTAAAATTGTTTGACATCTTCCGTGCATGCCATTTACCATTCTTGGGTTTGAATATAGCCAAGGTACTAAGGACTCCTCTCTTCTTGAATGTGTAGGAGTTGTTGAAGATCTTTGGAAGAACATCAAAGCATTGAGTAGCTCTCCTAGGCTGCATGAGGTCATTGAAGACTTAACATACCCATAACAAGATATTTCAAAATCATCATACTCACGAGCAGTATCATGTATGGCTTGATCACTTGCATAAGGGCCTTCTTTCAACACAATTTTGATGGGCAATGGGGCCTTGGGGATAGGTGCTTTTGGGGTTTCGTTCTCAAGCGCTTGGCAAGCTACAAGCGATCATGGTTTCAATCCCTCATTTGTGATTGGTTTCACCATTGGTAAGCTACGTCGAGGTTTGCTCTTACTAGTTACACACTCTTCCCGTGTTTTACTCTTGTGGGGACTTTTCTTACTTCCCTTCTCTAATTTAGCATTGTGAGGTTTGGGTGGAGGTAAAGGAGCCAATGTGATGCTTTTACCATTGTGCTTGAGTGATTGAGTATTAGCATACCAATTATAAATCACATAGTTATCAAACAACCAAGGTCTACCAAGTAACAAGTGACATGCATCCATAGGAAGGATGTCGCATAATACTTCACCACAATAGGAACCAATTGAGAATAAAATATGAGCTTGCCTCGAAGTGGTTAGCTCATTGCTTGGTCCTAACCATTGAAGAGTATATGGAATAGGATGCGCCTTGATGGGAATTTGAAGCTTGTCAATGAATGTGTTGGCGGTCCCATTTGTGCAAATTCCACAATCTATGATTAAACCACAGACCTTGCCTCTAATGGTGTACCTTGAGTTGAAGATTTTCTTCATTTGGCTATCTTCGTAAGGAAACTTCGTGGCATGTAGGGACCTCTTAATCAAAAACATTTCTCTAATATCGGGGCTTACCATGGTAGAACTATCATTTTCATCCTCTTCTTCACTTAATTCTTCCTCAATGGCTCGAATCTCTTCTACCTCCTCCATGGCAAGGGCTTTTCTATTGGGACAATCGGCTTGAAAATGCATAAAACCATGACACTTAAAACATTTCTTTCCATCAAACTCTTAGGAGGCTTACTGGTGATTCCCTTATCTTATCAAGAGCTTTGACTTGATAAGGTAGGGTTTCAACTTCAATGTGATTGGAAGGGCTTTTGGTAAGAGGGGGTGTGAAAGGACTTGCTTCCCTTAAGTTACTTTTCAACTTCGATAGCTAAGTGGCATACATCATTAAATGGTAAGTTAGGTAATAATTCCACCTTGTACGTAATGTTAGGAGACAACCCCTTAATGAATCTAGCAATCTTGAGTTCGCATTCTTCACCCAAGCCAACCCTCATTTGGAGTTGTTCAAACTCCTTAATGTACTATTCTACCTTTAGATTCTCTTAGTTGAGAGAGGCGATCTTAAGGTGAAGTTCTTATTCGTAAGAAGGAGGTAGAAATCTCTTCTCTATATGCTTCTTGAGCTTAGACCAAGTTTGATTTCAGATTTGGCTTCTCTAGCCCTACTCTTCTAAAACATTCATACCTAATGAAGCATAGCCCTTTATCTTAAGAGTGGCCAACTTGAAGGCTTTCTCATCCTTGTAATATTTAAGATCAAAGATCCTCTCAAGGGTTTTAACCCAATCAAGATAATTCTCCAAGTTAAGATCGCCATCGCATTCTAGAGCCTCAACTTTGAGATCCCAAAGGTTATCCCTTCGGTGCCTTAGTCTTATCGGTCTTCCTTCTGCATTATAAAAATCTTCATGGAGGAAGAGTATCTGATGTCAGTAGGGTGAGCATCGTAGCCTCATCGGTAAGGGTTTCGTGGAGTGGATTCCCTTGTGCAACCTCTTGAGTGATCTTCCTCATTTGCTCTCGAAGCTCAACAAAGGCCCTACATCTCTCATGGGCTTACTCAAGACGAATGTTCAAGGAGTGAGAAGGATTGCCTTCACTGGTCATGGTTGATAGAAAGGTAAAAAGGAGGAAAAGGAGGGGTAAAATAGGGGAGGCACGGGCGTGCTGAAGGAGCATGGGCAGGAAAACAGTGAAAAGGGAGGCGACACGGTTGTGCTCTACAGCACGGGGGGGTCATGCCAGATCTCTGGAATAGGATTTAGGAGTAAAGGAAGGGAGCTTGGTCGTGCAAGATAGCATGAGGTGGCCATTTTAAATCTCTGGGTCAACTTTTCAAGGTACAAGATTTTGGCACGGGCATGCCAAGTGGCACAGGGTAACAGCGCCAAATTTCTTATTTTATGTTTTTGGCTTTTTATGGAGTTTTAAGGATATGTTTAGGTTAGGTTTTGTATTTGGCCTATAATTAGGGTTCTTTGTGGACTAGATAAGAAATTTAAAGTGGAAGAACTAATGACACAATCGTATAGAAACAAGAAAACTTTAAGCAATTGTAACATAAGGATGGTTGGAGCAGATGCTTACCAAGAGATAGCATCATTATGCTCCGATACACGGTGAATTCGATTTATCCAAATAAAGGTATGAGATGCATAAAGATGAGCCCAACGGATGTAAAAGACCAATCTTTCCAATGATGAACCAAGAGAGAAAGAGAGAGAGAAAAAGAATCCCCTTAATGAAAGAACTCTTCTAATGAAATTGGATCAATACTTGAGATGAGGAACCAAGAGATAAATCAAAGAGGATGTATATAGGCTAAAGGTTAAACCACTACCTAGATTAATTCAACCCACCCTCTAATCCTATAAAGCCTTAGCACCAAGGATTAGATTAAAAGGAAGACTCAAATCACCACCCTCCCAAGGGAGATAAAGAATTTGAGATTTTAAGGAAAACCAAGATTTAGGCTCTCATATCGTTCGTCAAATTTGATTTTTCATAGAGGTAATTGGGTCCATAAATACCAAATGAAATGGGGAATTAGTTACATATGAGTAGGGCAAGTAGACTAATAGAAAGTTACAAAATATCTCAGGAAAATATATCAATACGCTTAAGATAATTACAATTACTATGAGCTATATTTTTTAAGATTCATCCCCCATCTTCTAAATAGCCTTAAGCAGGCTCTACTCCTCCAATGGAGGTCTCTCCACTTGTTAACTCTTCCCTTGTATGTAAAGAATCATTCCATGCTGATTAATCTCCAAAATTACTGCCATAATCGCCTTAGTTAAGCCCATAATCAGAACCGTGTATTTTCTAATCCTGGACCAACACTTGCTTGGTATTATCCCATTACTTCCTTATTCTTATAGTTTGAGTGCAATTCAAGACTTTTGAGAAAATAGACATCTGGAGCTTTTCATCCACATATAATTTGCAACAATTGGAGCTCATTTGCCTAGTTAAATGTGAGGTAGAAATGACGCAAAGTATTCTACCCTGAAACTGAAAATGAGTTAATGAGGTGGTTCTGAGAGGATTAAGTGGTTAACTCCTTATTTATGGCTAATATTGGCCCAACCACCTTTCTTAATCCTACTTGGACCTTTGTAATGGCCCCAAGTTAATATTGACCTTTGGGGTACCTAGTCATTGACCTAGGGTCAATATTGGGCCAACTTGGTTTATCATCATCATTAGTGAGAGTAGGCCGAAGCTCCGAAGTTGCTCCATATCACAACTGCTGGAGGTTTAAACACAAGATTTGGGAAATGCTTTGCAAACGTATTCTACTATAGCTATGTCTGAAAGTTTACACACTTGTACACCAAATTTCAAAGTGAGCCTTCAATGGTAATATCGAATGAATACTTTAGAAGAATCAAGAAAGACACTTTTTGATGACGCAAAGGCTTCAAGTTTGGCAAGTTATTTAAATGAGAATTCAAGTTTAGAAATAAGCTAGAAATGGATGGTGCGCATTAAAACTAAAAAATTAGAAGCATGACTTGTGGAACAGCTAGAATAACAAGAGAAATAGGGCTATTATTGAACATATTGTTATATGCTTGTATTCTACCTAGATTTTGAGATCCATACTTTCTAACCAAGGAAGTAAGGTATTCCTACCTTGTGCAGATGAAATGTTGTGAGTTTCATAAAGAAAAGAGTCTTTCTAAGTGGTCTTCTAAAGTACTAAGTGATTAATCCTTGTGTTGTGTATAATACTCAGTTGACTAAGACAAGCGGTTAAAATCATAAGGGAAGATCCCTTGGATAGATGTTAGCTTAAAGTTCGGATTGGTGAACTACATTAACATATCTTTTTCCTTATCTTTTGATTGATATGCATGGTTGTAGAGCATTGTGGCAATTTAAGGCTGTATCCGCAAGGATTAGAAATATCTGTTGAGTTTATATCTTTGAAATAGGGTAAGTGTAATTAAGAGTTGGATGTTTTGATTTAAACTAGGTAAGAGGTAAATTAAATAGGAACTGAAATATCGATGGTAAAAAATCTTAGGTAGCCTCTCCAACAATGCATCCTAGTTGAATAAGTGCTTTTACTTTACTGGTTGATTCATTGGTCAATAATTCATAAGAATTCATAATGTTCTTTCAAAAGGAATGAATTAACCCAATCCAAACTAGTCACTTGTTCATATTAGTTCATAATTTAATCAAGTTATAAGTACAAGACATCAATTGGCCAACGGATCCATGATGCTTTCTTAAGTAATCACAAAACCAAGTCTAATCCTAGCAATTGAACATAATTTTTACCTATTAGTACCTCGATTGAATATCTAATTTACATAAAAGAAATTTCCTAAAGAAAAATTATAATTAAGAACTCCAGGATGAAACTACAAACAACTAATAAAAATTCAAAGCACAATGAGATTCAAACTAACAAATTAACAACTTTGATTCGATTTACCAACCCTTGACTATGAAAATACTCACCTCTTATTGAATTTAGGAAAAGCATGATATCTACTAACATAAATCAAATCTGACAAGGTGAGGAACTCATAAAAAATGAGAAAAGTGATGCTTATTCTAGGAGTTCGGCTTTTTGATCTTTTAACCTTCAACGGTTGCCCTTCGAAGTTGCTCAATTTCTTCATCGTCCCCCTGAAAACTCTATGTAGGTTAGATTGAAGACAGATCATGAAAAATTCTAAAAAATGCCCATGAGGCAGTTGAATCAAAGCAGCACAAGTGATAATTAAAGGAAACTTGAATAATCACCTACAAAATGAATTGGCATGGCTCATGGGCACCACTATGATCAAACTATGGAAAGAGCACATGTAGTGTCCTCAATCATGGTTGGCGCTATTGTGGAAATCAGAGCTTTAGAATGGTGCAGAGCTATTGAGCTGCTAAATTTAGGTCTGTTCACAGGTAAGAACCCGACTAGCTTCTGCTATGTCTTATCAGTTGACAAAGTTTCTGGGGAATTCATGAGAAGGAATTAGAGGGAGCATCTAAGTTATAAATAAAAAAAGTTAGCATGATGCTCTCTAGCATGAAAAGACAAATTCCCCTCTTAGACATCAATCTTAGACGTAGCTGTGGCTAAGAAAGACTTCCCACGAATGATTTGAGTGCGGGCATCCTTTGCTATGTCCAAGATCACACAGTGTGGATTGAAGATAGATCATGAAAAATTCAAAAAAGTGCCCATGGGGCAGTTGAATCAAAGAAGCACAAGTGATAATTAAAGGAAAATCGAATAATCATCTATAAAATGAATTGGCACAGCTCATAGGCACCAGTATAATCAAACTATAGGAAAGAGCACATGCAGTGTCCTCTAAAACATCTAAGGGTGGCCTCACCCAATGACATGCCAATTTAACTAGTCTAACAAATGATTTTACTTTTCCAATTGATCCAAAGGTTAATAATTTACAAGAATTCACAACATTATTTCAAAATGGAGTGAATCAGCCCAATTCAAACTAGTAACAACTTCTCACTAGTTCTTAATCTAATTGAGCTTTATGCACAACATTATTAATTGGTCAACTAATTTAGAACCTATACCCAAGTGATCATAGAACTAGGTCTAATCTTAGAATTTTCTATATTAATCTTCACATTTTAGTACCTTGATTGAATATCTAGTACGCGTATAAGAAAATGACTAGAATTTTGACATGGACAATAAAGAAAACTTATATAAAATTATAAATGACCAAAAAAAGATTCTGATGCATAAGCTTTAGGAAAACTCAAGCAACGGGACTAACTTGTAATCTGACTAAGCTTGCATTTTAGATCGACAATGAAGTGAACAAAAACAAATGAGGTATGAATGGGATAAAGGCTTCTCCGCCACCAAAGCTGGTTAGGAATCCACCCTCTAAATCATAAAGGCTAAGCCATCAAATTTGGATTAAAGGATACCACTTCAGTTAGCAACCACAATCTAATCATTAAAGAGAGATTTGAGAGAGTTTCTAAGTAAGCACAAAACTAAGGTTTTTTTTCATTGATCAAAATCCATTGAACAATCAATGAAGCAAGCATTTATACATGTTACTTCAAGTACTAAGTAAGCAAGTTAGTCCCCTACTGTCTAGGATACCACGAGCATGCTTAAACTAACTAAAACGTAAAACAAGCTTAGCCTAAGCTAATTGCAAGTATAAGTCTAACAAATACAATCTGTTTATACTAAACTCTGGCTTAAACATGCTTAATTAGCCTTAAGTAGACTACTCGCACATGGAAGAGACAGAAAGGGTAGGTTGAAGTGACTAGCTTTGTAGTTGACCAACCCCAGGTAAAAGTGGATGGCACGCTTCTCTCTCATTAGTTAAGTGGTCTTCTAAAGCTATTAAAGTGGGAATGATGATGTCTTTGATGTCCTCAAATTTCCAATGGAATAAGTAGGTAGCATAGCAAATCCTCTTTGTTAAGGAAAGCACCAAGTAAGGCAAAATAGATTCCTAGGCCTTAAGTGAACCCCGATCATCACTGAAATGAGTAAGATAGTTCCCTAACCTACACTTTACCTGGAGCTGATTTCAAAGCATGGTTAGATTCCTTAGCATGTTAATAAGTATCCCAAATGGGGAAATTAACCCAAAATTAGAGGCTTAGGTTAGAGGCCCAACTAGGAACTAAAACTGGATCTAAAATGAGCTCAAACTGTAACAGTCCGTAAAATACAACTGAATAACCAAGAAGAACTTGTCATGATTTTGATTCCTCTTTGTGGTTTGACTCGTTAGGATGTTGATTATCATCTGAAGCAAAATTACTAGCCTTAAATCAGGTTTAAGGTGGTGATCCCACCTAATATTCCAATGTGAGTAAATTGGAACTTCGTTAGCATACCTTCACTATTTGGACCAATGTGGCAAATTGCCTATAACTTGGTCTGAAATTGAGTTTCCTTAGTGGAACAAGACATCTTAGGGAGTCCATCAGAGTTGGACTTTCCCATCAGATGTCTTAGAAACTCCAAGAGCCATACCATCGAAAACCATGTTGAATTCTGGATTAGAGCAGGAGAATAAGGAATGGATCTTGTTGAGTTTTGCTTGATTACATCGACCTTTCTGGTCTTAATTGGTATCCTGCACATGATTTGAATTTAATGAACTCTCTTGGATGTCTTGCTCTACATCAACCTCCCTTTTTCAAGAGCATTTCACCTCAAATTTTAAGGGTCTGAAAAATAATCCTCCACATAAGGACTAAGGTCACCAATGTTGAAAGTGGATGAAATAGGCATATCTCCTAGGAGTTTCAGCCTGTAAGCATTATCTGCCAGCTCTCAACTATCTTTAACGATCAATCCCCTCTTACCATAAGCCTATTCTGCCTCCTGGATGCAAACCTCTCGTTTTTGAGGTGTAACTAGATGCAATCCCCTAGATTAAACTCCATCTTCTTCCCATGTTTGTTTGCCCTCACCCTAATTGTATGGTCTTAAAATAAAATTTACATGCACATTTGACCAATTAATTTCTAGCTTTTATTTCAAAATTTGATACTAAATTTATATTACTTAAATTCTTAAATTCCAAATTGAAATCCTCTTCGTTGAAGAAAGAATTATTCAAGCTTTCCACTTTATCTTTGAAGTTTTCACTGCGTCTTTGAAGTCTTTAAATATCAAATCTCTTTGGCTTGATTTGAGTTACTAAGATTAGCAAGTATTAGCTAATATGCATTTTAGGATAAAANNGATTTAACTTTGAGTCTTGTAGATGATGAGTGATTGTGGTTTGGATAAATACTTGGAAAGGTTGCCACTATTATAGAACTTAAATTTAGGTTCAATCCAAACATTTGCCTATAATTATTGGCACATTGAACATTATGAAATTGTGATGTACTATATTCTATTTTCCTTGGTGATAGGAATTTTAAATCATATTAATTAAATTTAAATAAGAAAGTTATAGCATAAATTCATATGTTGGAAAAATCTGAATAGTTTTGGATAGGATGACAAATTCATTGAATGTTGATTGGTTGTTGTTGAAATTGGTTGATTTGTTTAAAATGGAAGTTGTAGTAGACATTTTGATTTTTTTAGAATGGGCATGAATGCCTTGATCATTCGAGCCTGAGACATGGCCTTGGAAGTTGACCAATGATTTTGACCAAATTTGAAATATTAGGTATAAAATTTTTATCAAAACTAAAAATCAAGAAATCATGTAAAAATTATTTTGGAAGTTTAATATTGTATCCTAGCATAGGACAGACCTTATGGTGAGTTAATATTAAAAAAATATTTTTGCATTTGTCTAGGCCCATTATAGAAGGTTGAGCTCGAACAGAGAACCACATCCAATTAGATGAAAATCATGTCAAAGTCCAGATGTCATTTTTAAATGTGTTTTCTATGGGTGCATTTTGTACCTTGGTTGAAGTCGATGTGCAGGGGAGCTTCCTGAATGAACTACTATATATTTTTTTTTTTTATGTTTGGTTAATATTATTTGAACTATTGGTAAGGAAACCTTGGGTCACTATCTATAAGTACTTATAAATATTATTTGACCTTTGTCTGGTTGAAGTGGTTTAAGTGAGAGGTTGAATAGAAACCATTGATAAGAAATTAATTCTTAAAGCAAAAGAACCAGGTGACTAGCGGGAGGTTTGCCCTTGAGGACAAGAGCACATAGCTGCTAATGGTAAAGTAAGATACGATAGCCTTCTCTAGGTAATTGAACACATTATTAGCAACTATGCCATCTCATTGATGAGCACAGGCCGGGTCTTGGTAACCATCTAATTCAATAGCAGGCCATGAAGTAGAATAGTTGCAACTGGAATGTTATAGGCTATGAAACCTACAGGTTGAACCTTATGTGAATTGGGTTAAGAATCCTAGCCCATATACCTAACCTTGAAAAAGAATGGATTGAGCCCTAAGGATTGGGCTGGGAAAATAGAAAAAGGGTTTTTGAAAATTCTTAAGTTGTACTCTCTCTCTCCCCTCATAATATTTCTAAATAAATTTAAATTGTGTTTGACAAATAGGGAAGACTGTTATTGAGTTTCATCTTATATGTCGAAATCTTTTTTTTTTTTTGGTTCAGGCAATGATCCTAAGCCTAGGCAAGAGAATTATCTATAAAAGCAAGTTCGTCTCATCATATTCATTAGTATTTAGAAATTTATTCACTAAGTTACAGTTCCTTAGTTGTTGAGTATTTTAGCTTTTGTTATTAATCACTACAATTAATAATTAGTTTGACTTTAATAATGATGTTAGTTTTGTTAGAATTCTTGGATACCTAGCCTTGTATTTCTTGTAAGAAATACGTAAGTAATGCACTGTTAGATGTCCACTGCCACTTATAACTTAGCTACTAGTAATAAAATAAATTTAAATTTTCAGGGCATTTAAATTTTGCATTAAAAACACAACTTATAGACCTAATAGCTCAATTTGGGAAGAGTTTTGGAAAGAGTGAGCATACTATTGGGTAAAAGGGTTACGTGCATTAGGCATGTATGGCTCACTATGTGATTACTTATATTCAGGAAGAATGGCATGTAAGATTTGCTAAGTTTTGGGCGTTGATGTCTCCATAAAGGGATAGCCAAGAAACTTGAAGTTGAATGGTCAACAACATTGATCAAGCTAGGACATTTGAAGAAGACAAGTAGACGACGTGCCTAATAGTTCTTTATGATTCAGAGACATTCAGGCAATCTTCCTCTTTCTAACCCTTTGAGGCAACCCAAAGTGGCACTATCTACTCAATCAGTTGCACCCTAAGGTTTAGGAATTCCATGATTGTAGAATATGTTAGCATTACTTGCAATGATTTGGTATGGGATATGGAACTGATAGGCTATTTACAGGATGAAGACCTACCTAAACAACCACTTACACCTTTAATCCATTATGAACACCCACTACCCCTAGAGGAGGATGACACTAAGAATTATACACCTAAGGAATCCAATAATGTCGATAGAAACAAAAACCTATAGGGGATGACCCTAAAGAAACAGAACAAGAACTAAATTCTAGGATTATAACATCATCACCAAAGGCTACTAAGGAGGTACAAATGAATTTACTGAAAGAAATACAGGACGATCCAATCGAGAACCCAAAGAAGATCTAGAGGACGATCTTAAAGAAGAGCCTCAGACTAATCCTATATTGGCACCAGTCATTTCTTTGTAGAAGTGGAGAAATTATGGTAGAATGTGGAGGGAAATGTGTTCACTATATGCTCTTAATTAGTAAGCATTCTTACATTTTTATTCTTATTACCCTCCTAGGAATTTCATATTTGTTTGCTAGCTACCTATTTTAGTCTATGATTGAGGTATGCATGAAAATACTATTGTGATATGAGTCATGTAGTGTCAAACATTTGCTGTTTTTAGATAGCATGTGTTAAATATGCGCACTGAGGTTACATAAATGTGCTTTGCCTATGTAATTCTTTTATCAAGTATTTGTGTGACCCTAAATCAAAAATTTGTGGTAGTAATGAAGTATCAATGGAATAAGTTATCGTTTATGGTAATAAAGAACTTAACATATGTGTTTATTAAGGCTTATTGGCGTATTATAGATCATGCCAACTTTTATTGTTATTATAAACTTGCTATTTGCTCAAATAATCGTTATGTGACCCAATATGAATCAGTTCATGTTTGCTAATATATTGCAAACCATATCGTGAGACCTATTAGAAGAGAAACTAAAATTGGTCAACGGACCCTCTTATAATAAGTACGTTGGGAAACAATGCAGAATCCCAAACTCGACCGTTACCTAATCCAAGGCCTCAGACTACCTAAAACATTACTGTGGCTAATCTAAAAGAAAGACTAGACACCCATCAACTGAAGAATGCTGACGAAACATCAAGCTTGTTGACAAACTAGCAACTATGTCAAACGTCACTGACCCCTTGCTGTTAGAGCCTCTTCAAAAATAAGGGGAACATATGCAATGACAAATTAAACACCTCAATAAAATAATTGAAACAAAGGAAAAAAGGATAACAGAAAACAAGTCATACATGTCCAAGAGGCTCACCAACCATAATTTATCCATCTACAACAGTGCCCTGACCCAAAGATATTAAAGATTGGATCCGAGGCACAAAGAAGATGCTTGATGTCCTACTATCCTGAGGAATGGAGAGCAGGATCTTCTAGGTTCTACCTAAAATATAAGGATAAGCATTGGTGGGCTACCATAAGGGAAAGATAGTACAAACCCGCTTTTGTATGAAAGAAGTTTAAGGAGTTACTTAAAATTTTCTTTTACCCTCTATCAATTGAAGTATTTTTAGGGAGTAAGGAATGCCATCCTATAGGATGTAGGTAATTTGTGGGTAATTGATACTTAATTGCGATAAAAAGAAAAAAATGGATGAAGTTAACCCTAGCTTAAACAAACTGAGATGTAAGTACTAAAATTTATCCTCGGAATTTACTTAATGAGCCAATTCCACAAATAAAAGTAACAACTATCTACTTTTACTATAAACTATCACTTAAGATGGATTACAATAAACGAACTACCACAAACATATACAGGCACTTCAATAACATACATAAACATTCAAGGGGATCATTTAGCTTGACATGGCCATCCTAACCTAAGGTTTTCCTCAAAATTAGATCACCACAATAAAAGAAAATATCCTACAAGTATCTAACCTAGCTTAAGGCAATAACAGAGATAGAGTCCATAGATAGTGCCCATAAAATACATAATCAAAAGTGCTTTAAAATCATCCAAGTAACTCCCAAGTGCAAGATCAATGTTAACTAATCGTGTTTGAGTGTGGAT
>NCQT01066374.1:4053-17258 GCA_002740465.1 Stenocereus thurberi
ATTGAATAATTTATGACTAGAAATTTAATGAGTTATGTCCAAAAAGAATGATTCATGATAAACCACTTGATGAATAACAATGATTTGATGATTATAATAATCTTTTTAATTCATGGCTTAATGCTTGTAGCTTAGATTGAACATGAGACAAATTGAAGCCCCATTTGAATTAGTAATTCAATATTTTTGTCGTTGGTGAAATCTAAATTCCTAGATCTTTCTCTTATTTGATTTCTCTCTACTTTGTTTACTCATTTATTTTTCTTTTGTTTCCCTGATTTAAATTGGTACTTGAACTCCTCCTATGAATTATTCTTTATAATTGGAAACTTTGATTTGAAAATCACTATTATTCCTTGTGAGATCGACGCCCTATACTTATTCTTCTACAATTAGCCTTGTGCACTTACACGTAAGAAGAGTTTCTGAAACTAAACATAAAATCTACATCAAGTTTTTGGTGCCGTTGCTAGGAAATGAATAGTAATTTTTTTAAATTTCCTCTTCCTTTTATTCTTTTTGCCCTATCCCCTGCTGATCTAACAATCTTATTTCTTTTCTTTTTCATCAACCCCCATCCTTTTAATTTTTTTTAATTTTTATTATTTCATTCCCCATCCACTCCCACTCTAACTATTTTGTTTTTGTTATTAACATTCCCTTTTAGTCTAACTATTTTCCCCATCCCTTGTAATTTAATCTAATCTAATCTAACTATTTTATTTCTGTTATTTTATAAATTTTATATAATCTAACAATCCCCATCCTTTTTATTTCATTTATTCTCTTTTTACGTTTAATTTTTTCATTTTCCCCCTTTCCCTGAATCTTTCTTTTATCTATTTCTTTTATTTTTTTTCTCTTTTCTCTTTTCTTCTTATTTCATTTGGTAGTTATTATAGTTATGATCACATACTATTCTCTTGGTTGTTTGTGGTTATACGCATGGTACATGTCCTTTATTCTTAGATTTTGTAGAATATAATCCTAAAATTGAGCATTCTCTTGGTAAGATAAGAGCTAAGAATCGTGAATCTAAGAATAAGATGGTTAAAGCACCCAAGAAACTTAAGGAGTATTTTACTCCTGCCACTTATGACTCACCAAGAAGAACCTGTACGTATGGGGCCATTTGAGATTAAACATTCCCTTATCCAAATGCTCACTTCGTTATACGACCAGAGTCTAAAAATCCTTTCAAGCATGTTGATGTATTTTTAGAGATTTGTTTAACTGTGTTTTTGAATAATATCTCTGATGATGCTCTTCACTTGCGGCTTTTTTCTTTTTTTTTTAAAGATAAAGCTAAAGCTTGGGTGGATACTAAGACAAATATCACCACTTAGGATCAAATGTGCAAGGAATTCTTGAAAAAGTTTTTCTGTATTGGTAAACTAACAGCCTTATAACGTTCTATAACCACTTTCTCACAAAATAAAAATGTGAAATTGCATGAATGTTGAGAAAGGTTTAAAGAGTAATCACAAAGTTGTCCTCACTAGGAGGTCTCTATGTGCCACCGTGTCCAAAGTTTTTATTCTAGCAGCGATGTGCATGATAAGCAGATTGTTGATGCATGTTGTGGTGGTAGTTTCTTATAAAAGACTCCTAATGAAGCTTGGGAATTGTTTAAACATTTGCATGAAAATTCATGCTTATATGCTGCCTCCTCACATTCTGATTTGCCTAGGCAATTAGGAAGGACGTGGGGGATTTATAAGGTTTCACATTCTATAGGCTTTTCCAGTAAAGTTGATGCTTTAACTATGAAATTTGATCAATTGTTATGCATGAACAAAGTGTCTAATGCCCCTTATATGCACGATGTGTGTTCGATTTGTGCTAGTCCCGTGCAGGCTTTTGTTGATTGTCTTTGTTTTGGTAAGTCTGACTCTGTGACTGAACAAGTAATGCTATCCAAAGATTTCCTCCATCCAAGAATCCTTATTTGAACACTTATAATCATGGTTAGAGGAATTGTAGTAATTCTTGATGGAGGTCTCAAAAAATTGAGAATCCTCAAGCCCAGTCTAGTAGACCTGCCCCTCCTGGTTTTTAGAACCAAAGATATGCTTCTCTTCCTTCCCATCAACTCCATGTGGGAGCTTTGATATAGATACGGTAATTTCTGCTCTTAGTACCTTGACTTTTATTGTGCAAAATGTTGATTCTGAGAGTTCAAGGAATTGAGTCTAAAATGCACATTGTTGACTCACACTCACAATGTATAGCTAAGTTAAAAACTCAACTAGGACAACTAGCTATAGCAATAGGTAAAAGAGAAGAACGAAAACTTCCTTATCATCCTGTACCGAACCCTAAAGGCCCCAAATGTGAACAATTGGAAGCTACAATGGTTGCGAGGAAGTGGATAAAAGGTGAATTAGAAGGAACACAATAAAGAGGAAAGATTTAAGACCATTTCTAGTGACCTTGAAACTAAACAAGAGAATGACCCATTCCCTTCCTTTGTTACGTCTGACCCCACTATGACATATAAGCCAAGGGTTCCTTATCGTTGAGCTTTGGATGCACCATTCCCTTCAAAGAAAGACAAGAAAAAGGATGACATTCTAGAGACCTTTAAGCAAGTTAAGGTCAATCTTTCCCTCTTAAAAGCAATTAGACAGATCTCAACTTATGCTATGTTCCTTAGAGACATATGCACTTTTAAAAGCAAATGTAAAGATGACATGTATAAAAAGGTTCTTCTAAGTGAACAAGTGAACTCGAGTTAAAAATTTGACACTGCTCCTAAGTTTACAGATCATGGTATTCCGACTATTTCATGTCATGTTGGAAATAAAAAAATAGAAAGGGTAGTTTTAGATCTAGGTTCGAGCATAAATTTGATACCATATTCTGTTTATTTAGAGTTGGGATTCAGAGAACTAAAACCTTCCCATTGGACCCTTAGCTTACTGATAGGTAAGTTTGGACTCCCAGGGGGCGGTTAGATGATGTCTTGGTTCAATTTGACAAAGGATTCTTTTTTGTTGATTTTGTTCTGTTGGACTTGGACCCTAGTCATGCTTATAAGTAGATCCCTCTTATTTTATGACATCCCTTCCCTATCACAGCTAATGCTACATTTAACTATAGGTCAGGAGTGATGGATATCTCTATCATGAACATGACGGTTAAGGCTAAGATTTTCAAAGCTTATTCTCAGCCTAAATCTGAAGATGAATTAGAATGCGTCTTTTTTGATGTGATTAATGAAATGGCTGAAGAAGCTTTACTTGCTATTCTGAGCAATGATCCCCTAGGGATTTGAGATCGTTTGACTTAGGAATTATAATAGATGATATCTACTCTTAACTCCACTCCTCGTTTTGAGTCTTCTGCTCGATGTCCACTTATGAACCTCTTCCCTTTTTTGGTAAGTTCTCGTATGCCGCCTTTTGTTGTATCCCCACCTAAACTTGAGCTAGAACCTCTTATAGATTCTCTCAAGTATGTGTTTTTGGGCTCCAAGGAGGCCCTACCTGTCATTATATCTTCTTTTTATCTTGTGATCAAGAGAAAGAGTTAATTCATGTCTTATCGGATCTTGAGGATGCTATTGGTTGGTCAGTTGTTGGTTTGAAAGGGATTGGTCCTACTATTTGCATACACAAAATTCATTTAGAGGATGATGCCAAACCTACTAGGCAAATGCAATGTAAAATGAATCCTCACACGAAAGAAGTTGTTGAGAAAGAGTAGTAAAGCTTTTAGATGCAGGCATTATTTGCGCTATTTCTAATAGTCAATGGGTTATTCGAGTTCAAGTCCTTCCTAAGAAATCTAGCACAATGGTGGTTAAAAATAATGAAGAAGAACTAATTCCTACAAGGCAAACCGCAGAGTGTAGGGTGTGCATTGATTACAAAGAGATGAACTCTGTCACTAGAAACAAACCATTTTGCCCTCCCATTCATTGACCAAATTTTAAAAACATTAGTTGGACAAAGTTTTTATTGCTTTTTATTTAGGTATTATGGTTACAACCAAATACCTATCTATCATGAGGACTAAGAGAAAATGAGCTTTATATGCCCATCAGGTACATTCGCCTATCAAAGGATGCCTTTTGAGTTGTGTAATGTACCTTCCATATTCCGAAGATGCATAATGGCCATATTTTCTGATAACATTGATAATTTTGTAGAGGTGTTTATGCTTGATATCTCTATTATTGATTCTTCTTTTGATGTGTGTCTTGCTAATTTGTTAACTGTGTTAAAAAGATGTGAAGAAGTGAATCTTCTCTAGAGTTGGAAACCGAGTCATTTCATGGTCCAAGAAGGGATTCTCTTGGGGCATAAAGTGCCTAAAAATGAGATTGAGGCTGATAAAGCCAAGCTTGATATGATTTCTAATCTACCTGTGCCTTCTTCTGGGAAGTAAGTTAGATCATTTGTTGGTCATACTAGTTTTTATAGGTGATTCATTAAGGATTCTAGTAAAGTGGCTTGCCCACTTACTAATCTCATTACTAAAGATGCCCCTTCTGTGATTGCTAGGTCTTGTGTAAAAGCTTTTGAAAAGCTTCAGTTTTTATTGGTGTCAGCCCCTATTGTGCAGCCACTGATTTTTCTCATCCATTTGAGATTATGTGTGACGCGTCTAATTTTGCTATTAGGGCTATTTTAGGTCAAAGGATAAATAGAATGCCTCATGTAATTTACTGTGTTGGTTAGAACTCTAGCTGATACTCAAAAGAATTATTCTACAGCTAAAAAAGGGTTGCTAGCTATAGTATTTGCACTTGATAAATATCATCCATACTTTTTGTGTTCAAAAGTGATTGTGTTTACTGATCATTCTGCATTAAAACATTTATTGGCTAATAATGACACTAAACCAAGATAATTAAATGGATTTTGTTACTCTAAGAGTTTGATATTAAAATAAAAGATAGAAAAGGTTCTGACAATTCGGTTACAGGCTAGTTGTCTAGGATATCTGTTGAGTGTATTACTGACTTAAGTGGATTTTCTAACTACTTTTCTAATGAGCAACTATTTGCTGTGTCACATACCTATCTCCTTTGGTTTGCTTACATTATGAATTATCATGCCACTGGGAAGATTCCTCATCACTGGTCTAAACAAGTGGTACGTAGAAGTGTCCCCGAGAGTAAAATTAATAGTATTCTGACCTTNNGTCATTCTTATGCTTGTGGTCGCTTTGGAGGTGGTAGGATAGCTGCTAAAGTCCTCCAAAGTGAGTTCTTTTGGTCAACCCTATTTCATGATGCTCACTGTTTCTGTCTTGCTTGTGAACATTATTAACATACAGGTGCCCTGTCCCCTTGTGATATAATGTGGCTTTCCCCTATTCTAATTGTGAGATGTTTGATGTGTGGGGCTTTGATTTCATGGGTTCCTTTATGACATCTTTTGGATTTGTGTACACAATGGTTACTATTGATTATGTGTCAAACTGGGTGGAGGCTTAGGCTAAGAGGACCAATGACCACAAGGTTGTGGTTAAGTTTATAAAAGAGTACACATTTCATCAATATGGGACCACCAGAGCTCTTATTAGTGCTGGAGGTAGTTACTTTTGTCACCAATCTTTTGAGGCATTGCTTAGAAACTATTCTGTAACTCACAAAGTAGCTACCCCCTATCACCCTCAGATTACTGGTCAAGTTGAGGTGTCTAATGATGAGATCCAGTCCATGCTTGAGAAAACGGTTTGAACCGATAGAAAAGACCAGTCTTTCAGATTGCATGATGCCCTTTAGGCATACCGTACTGCTTTTAGGACTTCTATAGGGATGTCTCCTTACCGACTACTTTTTGGTAAGGCTTCTCATTTGCCAGTTGAATCAAAGGACCGTGCTTTTTGGGGTATTAAATCCTTTAATTTCGGTATGAAATAAGCGGGTTCTAACCGTAGACTTCAATTGAATAAGTTGGATGAATTGCGTACTGAAGCCTATGATAATGCTAGGATTTATAAAGCCAAAACTAAAGCTCTTCCATGATAAAATGTTTTCTTTTAAATCCTTTGAACCTAATCTAAAGATTTGGCTATTTCTGGCAAGTTGAGATTTAGATGTGATTGTCCTTTGATGGTCCAGTAAGTGTTGCCTTTGTGTCAGTTTAAATTTTGTTTTCCCAAGATGGTAGAGTTCTTATGGTCAATGGTCAATGTTTGAAACCTGTTGTGGCTAATGACATTGAGCCTAGTTTGATTGAGCCCATTAATTTAGTAGGCCCTGTTTATTATGATGAGTGGATGGGACCTTGTCTGGCTAAAGACACAAGACTTAGTGCTTACTAGGAGGCAACCCAATCTTTTTTGGTGAGTTTGAGTCTTTTGGTTTTGTTTTCTTTTTGGTATGCATGTGTTTTTTACTATGATGCTTCACTTAGTTTTTTACTATTGTGGTTAGTGGTGGTTGCAAAAGTACTTTTGGAGTTGGATTGTTAGGCTTATATGGAAATGATTTCCTCGTACTGTTAGGTTGTGTTGCTCTTCTCTCCATTTTGCTCTTTATTATTATTTTCTCATTGATGACAATGTAAGGTTTAGGTGTGGAGGGAAAGCAAAAGGAAATTCCTAAGGAAAATTGAATAAATGGAAATTGAGTTTGATTTTGGAAACAGCTTGTGTGTTTTGATTATGCATGTTTTACTTTTATTATATAGATTTACATCTTGTGACCCATGCCTAAATGAGATTATTACTAGTTTTAACTAGTTAAAGGCTAAATTTTTTACTGTGCTAATGTCACTTTGTAACCGGCTTTGAGTTTGAGATGTCACCCCATTTTTAGTGTCATTATGAGTATTTAAAAAGTTTTGAGTGCCCCCTGAATCTAAATTAGTAAATAAAAAATTGAATTAATTAAGTTACGATTCTAGTACTAATGTTTAGGTTCTATCTCCATTGATATCTTTAATTATCAGAATATGTACTGAGTGCTTCTCTGAATGTTATCTTTACTAATATCTTTATTCACTCAAGAAAACACATGGAATCAAGTAACTTGTGAAAAAGTTTTTTTTAAAAAAAAACTCAAAAGAAAAAAGTCAATAAATTGATTTGGCATTGGGCACTTGATTTCAAAGATTCTCTTGTGATTTTTGCTATGTGTAGTGAAATTTTGTACTTACAGTTTGCTGCATGGGTTCATCATGTCCTTAATTTGCTTGAGTCTCAGTTTATTGACTTAGTTAAGCTCAGAAGTGGTTTATAATGAGTTGTGGGTTGGAACTGAATTGATATATGTGATGTGAGTAGGTATTCATTGTTAGTTACGTGATTTTCTTCCATAAATCTTGTTTTACTTAATGGGTTTAATGAATAAACTCATTATTGTTATTCTTGGCTCGAGGACTGGCAAAGGTTTCATGTGGGGGAGTTGATAACTCATACTTTATATGTAAATTTACTATCTATTTGACAATTCATATTTTATATGTAATTTTATCCTTCATTTCGCTTAGTTTTGACCTTTTGAAATATACGTTTATAAGGAAATAATGCACATTTTATGTGATTTTCAGGGGAAAATGAAATAAAAGAATTTGGGCAAAATTGATCAATTCTACTCGAATCTCCCACATGTCCAATCCTTAAAGACCAATCCCAAAAGAAAAAAAATGAATAGAAAGATACAGCAGTATGAGTCTGTGTGGTGGCCAAGTCGGGTGCCTAGCACCCACGACTTAGTCTAGCAGTTCCCCCCATAGCTCTCCTCCTCTCCTTCTCTTTCTCTTACCCAATGAAACAGGCCTGTCTGAGGCCTAGTACCCGGAGCCCCATAATGCCACCACTTCACTCTTGGCCTCTACATTCCTCCTTGATCCAGAGCCTGCCCACAGGCCTGCGGCCTGTCTGGCTGCAAGCCTAGCACCCTTCTCCTCTCTCTTCCTTACTTACCCTCTCAGACTCCCATGCGTGGGCTTTGTGTGCTCTGCGGCCCAACCCAACCCAACCTAGCATTCCCTCACTTTCTTTCTCTTACCCAGCTTCCCTTAGAAGCCGGTTGCGCCTGTTTCTTTCATTCACAGCCCAACTTACACAGGCTACCAAGCTTAGCAGCTACCATTATCCAAATGTTCAATTTTTCCATGTGAGCCAATTGTTAACCTAGCCAAAGCTAATTAATTTTTATTAATTTTAGCATATGACTAGCCCCTTTTTCATTCAATCTAAGAGCGATAAAAATTAATTGGAATTATTAATTTTTGAGCACTGAGAGACTAAATTTTCAATTAAAAAGGGATCAAGGTTGGGGAAAAATTCATTCTTTCATCCATCCACTCATTCACATTCAAACATTCTTTCATCTTCCATCTTCTATTTTTTTAGAGAGTAGAGAGTATTTTGTAAAATAAAATCATTTGGGTTGAGGGGTTTAGAAGAAAATAAGTTTGAAATTAGCTATTTTTCTCTTCTCATCTCATCTTATTTGTGAGTCACATTTGAGAGTTTACACTTAATTTTATCATTTTGTGTAATTGAGTACCAAAGTTTGCGCATACAAGGTGAAATCTGCCAACTTCAATGGTGTTCTTGCTAACTATGATAAGCTAAATAACTCATATCTAGGATTAAGATAGATCCTTAATAATAATATTATTTTGCTAATTTCATGTGGGGTTATTTTTATCTCTTTAATTGGATAATTTGAGTTTATACTTAAACTTAACCTATTTATGCATCTTAATATGATTGTTTAATCATGTTGATTACAATAGTTTAATTTGCTAGCTCAAATGGATATTAAACCTTGTAGGCTAATATCACATTATGCAATTGTGCTTAAAATTATAATTGTTAGAATTGAACAATTTATACTAGAAATTAGTTGAGTTTTGTCTGAAAAGAATGATTCGTGCTAAATCACTAGATTAATCTCATATGAGAATTATAATCATATTTTCAATATGTGGCCTAATGCTTATAGCTTAGGTTGAACGAGCGACAAATTGAATGCTCATTTGAATTAGTAAATCAATATTTGCATCAGATGGTGAAATTCAAAGTCTTAGATCATTCTCTAATATGATTTATCTTACTTGATACATTTGGTTTTCTTTTGTTCCCTTAATCCACATCGATAATTGAACTCCTCAATTGAACTATTCTTTATAATCCGAAAAGTTAAATTAAAAATAGCCATTGCTCCTCATGGGATCGACACCCTATACTTGCTAATCTACAATTAACCTTGTGCACTTGTAAATTAAAAGGGCTTTAAAAACTAAACATAAAATCCACATCAAGTTTTTTACGCTATTGCTGCGGAACGAATAGTGAATTTTCAATTTTCTCTTCCTTTATTCTTCTTACTTTTGTCACTATTCCTCTGAGCTAACAATTTTATTTATTTTATTTGTTCATAACCCCCATCCCTTTTATTTTCATTGTTTCATTTTTTTTTTTATTCCCTAATCCCACCTAATGTAACCATTTTATCTAATCTAGCTATTTCCCTATCCCATCTAAGCTAATCTAGTCTAACTCTTTTATTTTTGATCTTTTGTTTATTTTATCTAATTTAACAGTACCCTTCCCTTTTATTGCATTTATTCTCTTTTTATTTTATTATATTTTATTTTGCTTATTTAAATTTTTTTTCACTTTTCCCCTTCCCTTGATCATTCATTCATTTATTTATTTCTTTTTCCTTTTTATCTCTCCCTTCTCTTTTCTTCTTATTTTGCTTGGTGGTTATCACGGTGGTGATTTCATTCTATTCTTTTGATTGCTTATGGATGTATGCATGGTAAACGTTCTTTATGCTTAGATCGTGTAATCCTAAAATTGAATGCTCTCTTTGTCAGATAAGAGCTAAGAAACGGGAATCTAAGGAAAGGATGGCGGTAGAACAAACCCCACAACCTAAGCAACTTAAGGAGTATTTTACTCTGGCCACTTATGACCCACTTACAAGAGCACGTGTGGCCACTGTTACGGGCGCATTTGAGATTAAACATTCTCTTATCAAAATGCTCCTGCCGTTTTATGGGCTAGAGTTTAAAAATCATTTCAAGCATGTCGATGCATTTTTAGAGATTTGTTCCCTTGTGTTTTTGAACAATATCTCTGATGATGCTCTTTGCTTGCTGTTTTTCAATTTTTCTTTTAAAGATAAAGCTAAAGCATGGTTGGATACTAAGATAAATATCACCAGTTTGGATCAAATACAAAAGGAGTTCTTGAAGAGGTTTTTCTCTATTGGTAAGCTAACTTTCTTAAGACGTGCTATAACCACTTTCTCACGAAATAAAAATGAGCAATTGCATAAAAGTTGGGAAAGGTTTAAAGAGTTGTTGCGAAGTTGTCCTCACCATGAGGTCGCTATGTGGTAACTTGTTTAGAGTTTTTATTCTGACTTGAGCACAATAAGCAAAGGGTGGATGCATCTTATTGTGGTAGTTTCTTGTACAAGAATATCGAAGAAGCTTGGGAATTTTTTGGACACTTAAGTGAGAATTTACACTTACATGCTCCTTTTTCACATTCTGATTTGCCTAGGCAATTGAGAAGTAAAAGGAGGATTTATGAGGTTTCACATTCAATTGATCTTTCTACTAAAGTTGATGCTTTAAATAAGAAATTTGATCAATTGTTGTGTATGAACAAAGTATCTAATCTCCTTCTATGCAAGATGTGTGTTAGATTTGTGCCAGTCCTCCGTATTCTTCTGTTGACTATCCTTATGTTGGTAAATCTGATGTGTGACTGAACAAGTAAATGCTGCCCAGGAATTTCCTTCATCCAATAATCCTTGTTTGAACATTTGTAATCATGGTTGGAGGAATTATCCTAAGTTTTCTTGGAGATCTCAAAATGTTTTAGAATCCTCAAGCCTAGTCTAGCAGACCTCCCCTCATAGTTTCTAAAACTAGAGATATGCTATGCCTTTTCCTCATTAAGTTCTATTTGGGAGCTTGATATAGATAAGTAATTCCTACTCTTGGTACCTTGACTTCTGTTATGCTGAATGTTGATTCTAAGGTCCATGAAATAGAGTCTAAAATGCATATTGCTAACTCTCACTTACAATCTATAATTGAGTTAGAAACTCAGCTCGGGAGCTAGCCATAGTTATACATAAAAGAGAAGAAGGAAAACTTCTAGGTTATCCTATACAAAACCTCAAAGATCAACAATTTGAACAACAAAAAGCTATAATGGTTCTTGGGAATGGCAAGAAAGTAGATGACAAGGGAAGTGAGCATAAACATGATAAAGAAAAAAGACTTAAGGCCATCGAGAGTGACTTTGAAACTGAAAAAGATAATGACTCATCCCTTCCCCTATTGTATTTGACCCCATTTTGACATATAAGTCAAGGGTTCCTTACCTTTAAGCTTTAGATGCATTGTTCCCTTCCTAGAATGACAAGAAAAGAGATGCGATTCTTGATACCTTTAAGGGAGTCAAGGTCAATCTTTCCCTCTTAGAAAAAATTAGACAGATAACAACTTATGCTAAGTTTCTTAAAGATGTATGCACTTTTAAAAGAAATTCTAAAGATGACAAGTATAAAATGGTTCTTCTAAATGAACAAGTGAGCTTGATTTTAAAATTTAACACTCCTCGTAAGTTTAAAGATCCTGGTGTTCGGACCATTTCATGCTATATTGGTAGTCACAAAATAGAAAAGGCGCTTTTAGATTTATGTTTGAGTGTGAATTTGATACCATATTTAGATTACTTAGAGTTGGGATTGGGTGAATGGAAACCTTCTGACTGTACCCTTTATCTTGCTGATAGGTAAGTTAGGACTCATAGGGGACGGATATATGATGTATTGGTTCAAATTGATAAAGGATTCTTTCCTATTGATGTTTTTATATTGGACATGGACTCCCTCATTAACTGTCGATTGGGAGTGGTGGATGTCTCAGTCATGATGGTTAGGCTTAATATATTTAAAACTTCTTCTCAACCTGCGTTTGAAGGTGAACTTAAATGTTTCTTTATTGATGTGATTGATGAAATGATTGAAGAAGCTTTACCTACTATTGTGAGCAATGATCCCTTAGGAACCTATCTTTCCCATGGAGATTTGAGACAATTTGATTTAGGAAGTACAATAGATTAGATAGATTATACCGTTGACTCCGCTACTCTTGGGCTTCCTTTTGGGTGTCCACTTACGAACCTCATCCCCTTTGGTAAGTTCTCTCATGCCACATTATGTTGTATCTCCACCCAAACTTGAGTTGAAACCTCCCCTGGATTCACTCAAGTATGTGTTTTTAGGCCCCCAATAGGACCCTACTATCATTATATCTTCTTCTTTGTCTTGTGATCAAGAGGAAGAGTTGATTCGTGTGTTATCTGATGGTAAAGTTGTTATTAGGTTGTCAATTGCTAATTTAAAAGGGATTAATCCTACTATTTACATCCTGGACATAGACTAAGCTGAGCATAGCAGCCCACTTTCTCTCCGTGTGAGCTCAGTCCAAGCCCCCCCAACAGTACCCAGCTCTCTATGTCTCTTTTTCTCACATTAGGCCTGTTCGTTTTGTAGTTCTATGGCCCAGCCACATATCCAGACAGCGCCCCAGCCTTCCTTCTGTATTGCTCCTACCTGGGCCTAGCCTAGCCGCCCCGCGTGCAACTTGCCTAGTGCCTCCCTCTTACCCACTCTCCATCTGATTCCTCAGCTGAAATGGACTGACCCGTAGTGGCCCATCGGCCGTATCAGCCCCCAATAGTTCCATTTTCTCAAAGTACCTAGATTTTCCACATTAGTCAAGTGACCTAGTCAAGGCTAATTAATTAAAATTAATTTTAGCTGAGACCACTTTCCTCTTATGCAATATAATAACCAAGAATTAATTGAAATTAGCTTTCATTAATTTTTGGCTGCCAAGAGGCTCGAATTTCTATTATCAAAAGGGTTCACGGGTTGTAGCAATTCATGCATTCACTCATTCACCCATGCAAGCATCCAAGCATTCTTCCACTCTCTTATCTTCCACCTTTAAATCATTAGAGAGTCATTTGTAAGACAAAATCATTTGGGTTAAGGAGTTTAGAAGGAAAATAAGCTTTGTTAGATATTTTTCTATTCTGTTCTCATCTCATTTGTGAGTCAAATTTCAGAGGTTATGCTTAATTATATCATTTTGCGTAGTTTAATACTAAAGTTGGGGCATGGAAAGTGAAATATACCAACTTCAATATTGCTTTCACTAACTATGACTAGCTAAACTACTCATTTCTGGGATTAGGAT
>NCQT01066374.1:34565-48321 GCA_002740465.1 Stenocereus thurberi
CAAGACTATGGATGCATTTCTTAGATATTGTTTGGCAGTTGGTGAAAAGCATCATAATGAGGTGTGTGTATATTGTTTATTACATTGCTAAATAAGAATGCTAGGGTTGTGATCTTTTTTGGTTACTGGCATGATAAAAAAAGATTAGTGTGAACATTAGGCCCGATTTTGCTGGCATTGAGTTAGGTAAATCATAAAGCAGAAAAAATTTGACAGGTTATGAGAGGTACACTCCTAAGAGTAGAGGATATAAGCTCCTACTGCTGGCTTAGTCTATGGCTAATGAGCGGAAATATTGACCTTAAATTGAGTTCTACATTTTATAAGCGTTGGCACCCATTATAAAGCAAATGTGCTCTTTGGAGAGAAAAAAATTAAAACGAAAGGAGCTATGCTCAACTTTCATTCAACAATAGCTTATTTCATGTAAGTGAAAGTTAGGCTTTTAACTCAAGCTTCATTCCCTCTATTGACGGCTAATCAAAGTACAAGAGATACTGAAAACAACAGCATAAGTTCAAGTAAAACAGCACCTAAATAACAGATGTAGCTTGATCTTTGACACCTATTCAGCTTACTAATCTCCATTAATGAGGTGTTAAGGTTGTGCATAATCTGGTGCTAATGATGATGGTATTTTGTAATAATTTATAGCATTAACTTTGATAATTGCCCGTAAATGCATGTGGGCAGTAGCCTAAAATCCAGTGATCAAAGAAAGGGATTTCTGGTGATATAGAGCTGGATAAGAGCTGATGCTAATTGACCTAGTGCCACTTTAAGGCCTCTTAGGATAATATTTTAGACACCTTTTCATCTCCTTAAATGAGCCCAAAAGTACTACAAGTAAGAGTCAAAGTTAATTCCCAAAATTGGCCTTGTAGGTTTGCAAATTAGGTAGGGTTTCCCACTTCGTTGAATAAGCTCCTGTGTTGGCATCAAAAGATGAGGCAACTTCTCTCATCTGCTGCAATTAATGCGAGCTAAAAAATAAGTTAAGTTGCTCACCAGAATAACTCCAGTGCTTAGTAGATCAAGTGACACAGCAGTGGCTTCACGAGCGTGCATACTTGATCAATGGGACTGAAGCCTTGACTTAAGACCTCCTGGACTAGTGCCTGAATATTATGAGCTGGGGTTCCTAATCAAGCTTATTCTATAGTGGGGTGATCTCCATTATCTTGCTCTCATTGAAGAGCATTGGACCTCAAATTCTCATGGCTGCACCATCTAAATAAAGGCTCAAATCTGCTATATTAAAGGTGGTTGAAGCCCTATATTCTCTTAGTAACCCAACTCTATATGTGTTGCCATTGATCCTCTCTAGGATATCAAATGGAAAATCTTCTCATAGGCTTAATTTATACCTTCTCTTCTATGGGAATCTTTCATTCCTTAAATGAACCCATACTAGGTCCCTCAACTGAAAGATAACCTTCTTTCTATGCTTGTTTGCATTGGACTGATAGCTGGCATTACTTCCTTCAATCTTCTCCCTTACTGTATCACATAGCTCTTAGATTTCCTTGACCCTCTTCTCTGTCTCTACACTTAGTTTATCCTTCAATGACACCTGGGGCCAAATCCCCTAGAGTTAAAGGGTCAAGACCATATATTGTCCTTTAAGGTGATAAGCCAATGGTCCTATGTGGTGCTTTGTTGTGTGCAAAGTCCACATGGGCTAATAGAAGACCCAAGCCTTAGCTTAACCTAACTATCACTCGTAGGAGGGCAGCAAGCATCCTATTGGTGATCTCAGTTTGGCCATCAATTTTGTGGGAAACAAAGCTCAGCAACTTCAACAACATCATTGGTCTTGGCATAAGCTATAAATAAACCATCTTGCAGAATCTGTCTACAACCATAAAGATTGAGTTTTTCCCCCTTGTGTCCTTGGTACACCTAGCACAAAGTCAATACTCATATATGTCCAAGGGCCAATAGGGACAAGAAGTGATGTGCACAACTCTTCGGGCAGGGAGTGGCTCTTAGCTATTTGGCAAGTAGCACATCTCTTTAGGATATCCTGGACATCTTTAGTGGTACCTGGCCACTACTAATGTGCCTGATGTCATCTCATTTTCTCCATAGTTGCTAGGTAAAACTCCTCCATGAGCTTCTCTGATCAGTTGCTTCCTTCTTCCTCCCTTGGGAACATATAGTCTCGTTTCCCTAAATAAATACTCATTCTGAATTAGATACTTTCGCTTGGGCTTCTGCTTGCACTACTCATATAACTCCCTTAAGACCTTATTATCTTTATATGAGGACTTGAGATGCTCAAAACCCAAAACACAAGTTTCAAGCTGAAATAGGAGGTGATGTCTCCTAGATAGTGCATCAGCTCCTTGATTTAGTTTGCCTAATTTGTGCTTGACTGTGAAATGAGAACCCTAAAGGCACTTTACCCATTTAGTATGTTTGGCATTAAGCTTGTGTTTCTCCCTGATATATTTTAATGCTTCATGGTCTGAATGAAGGATAAACTCGTGAGCAATGAGGTAATCACTCCAATACTCCAAGCACGTAATGATTATATAGAATTCCTTATCATATGTAAAGTTTGCTCTTAGGGTCACACAACTTCTCACTGAAGAAGGATAAAGGTCTGCCTTCCTGAGTCAGAACCCCTCTAATGCCTACCCCTTGAGGCATGAGACTGTAGCTTAAGTACCTTCTCAAAGCATGGTAATGCCAGAACTAATGCTTGAGTCCATTTGTTTTTGATTTCTTCAAAGGCCTATTGGGCCCTGGAATTCCCCTTAAATGAATTTCCCTTAGTCACTTTAGGCATAGGTGCCATGATGGTGCTGAAGTTCTTGATGAAGCTCCTGTAGAATGAAGGTAACCCATGAAAAATCACATCATAGATGCTCTTAAAAATTAGCCAGTTCCTAATAGCCTCCACAATGCTCTCATCTACCTTCATACTATTTACAGTAACTATGTACCCAAAGAAGGTGACCTCCGAAGTAAAGAAGGTGAACTTCTTGAGATTGCCATAGAGCTTCTGGCTCTCTAGGACCTAAATCGCTTGCTTGAGATGTCTGGCACGCTCCTCTTTTATCTTGCTAAAGACTAAGATATCATCAAAATGTACAACAATAATTCTGCCTATAAAGGGTCTGAACACATGGTTAGCCTGATGAAAGTACTAGGTGCATTGGATATGCCAAAAGGCATAATCAACAACTCATATAGACATCCCTTGGTTTTGAAAGCAGTCTTCCATTCATCACCCTCTCTCATCCTAATCTTGTAGTATTCTCTCCTAAAATCCACCTTAGAGAGAGCTTTAGACCTACAGAGCTCATCTAACATGCCTTTTAGCCTTAGAATAGAATTTCTATACTTGATAGTTATCTTATTAACGGCTCTACAACCTACACTTCCTTATGCTCCCATCTTCCTTAGGAATAAGCAATGCTGGCACAACACATGCGCTCAACGTCTCTCTCACCATTCCCTTGGCCACCAATTGCTCCACCTACCTTTGCACCTTCTAAGTGTCTTTTAGGTTCATTCTGTACACTAGTTTTGTAGGCAGAATACCTCGTAAAATCAGGTCAATATAGTGCTGGATAATTCTTTTAGGAGGTAGGCCATGAGGAATCTCCGCAGGGAAAACATGTGCATATTGGTTGAGGATGAATTTGGCTTATCGTGGCAAAGGATGGGTCTCTTTTATATTAGAACAGGTTTAGAGAATCCATTTCTTGAAAGGTCTAAACTCATGTTGTGAAGCTTGAGTATAGGCTCCATAAGGGTAAGAAGCGTTTCAGTTTCGTCATAAGTTTTAAAAGGTTTGTGTTTAGGCTATTGATGTGGAGCTAAATGGGAAAAGGGTTACTCTCTTGCCATCCTTAGTGAATGAATAGGTATTCAAGTGACCATCATAAGTTATTCTCCTGTCAAACAACCAGGGTCTTCTAAATAGCACATGATATACATCCAAGGGATTATATCACACCACACTTCAGCAAAATAACTCTTGCCAAGTAAGAAAGCAACTACGCACCTAGAATTAACTTGAAAACCCTTGCCTTAATTGAGCAGTTCTTCATAATCAAAGTGGTAGAAGCCAAATTAGAGCAGCTCTCATTGTCTATGATCAACAAACATACCTTGCCTTAGAAGGTGCATCTGCTATGGAAAATATTCTCTCTTTACTCATCCTTGGCACTTTTGTGGACATTGAGGGCTTTCCTGATCAATAGCATCTCTGCCTCATCTGGTTCAACAACCACCTCTTGTACTTCTTGCTCTTTTATTAAGCAAACCTCCCTTTCATTCTCTATTTCTTCCTCCTGGGTAGCTTCATATTTTGCTAGGCTAATCACCCTTATATTAGGATAGTCAGAGGCTATGTCCCCTAAACCATGACTATTACAGTATCTCCTATTAGCATTATTACCAGATAGGGATTTATTTTGTGTAGTTGGGGGCTTAGGGGTCAGTTGAGTGCTTCGCTTGTTGAAAGGTTAGGGTCTGGGAAAGGATTTAGGTGGTTCTTTCTTCGCTGCATTAGGTTTCCTTTGTTGCTCAACTTTATAAGCCAACATACAAACATCCTCAGAAGTAGTATACTGTTGCAGTTCAACAACACAAGAATACCTAGGGTACATAAGTTGGTCCACTAGAGTGATGCACATTTCCTTGGTCTCAAAGTCACCAACTTGACTTCTTGTCTTCTAGAATGTCTTTGTAATCAAAGACCTTCTCAACTCTATGCATGCAGTCAAGTAATTCATCAGGGTTAAGTCTTCCCTTAAATTCTGGAGCCTCTATTTTGATATCAAAGCTGGTCTCATTGTAATGGTGCCATTTGCCTGTTTTATTCCTCGGTTCGGAATCATCTTCAATGGACATGCCGAAAGGGTTCTCCAGGATCTTAAACTCTCCATTTGAGCGAGTTGAAGAGCTAGCTACATTAAATTATAAGGAACTCTTTTTTTCTTAAGGGATTCCCCAAGCTTCCTTATGAGATTCTCATTCTACTTCTCAAAATTCTCATAATTCTTCATTAAGGCCTCAAAATTCTCTTCCAAGGTCATGCTGCTACTCAGCTTACCTGGACAGTAACTGGTTCTTTATAGGTTATGTGTTTGGCTTAGAGGGTTATGTTAATGGCTAAGGTTTAGGCCTAGGAGAGTAGCTTAAGCTCTGATACCGAACATAATGGGGTAATCAGGTAAAACCAAGAGATGACTATAGGAAAACTAAAACCCTCGAAACAATCACTTCTAATCAAACTGGAATAACTGATTGGAGACTCAAGCAGATAACACTAAAACTGATTTAGCTTGGATAAGACACACACCCCAAGCTGAAACTAGGGCCCTTTGTTGCAAATTGGATAAGACACCAACAACTAGTAAACCAAGACTCACTAAATCACAACTTATAATGGCCGGATTGTAGGATAAGCCATAGAGGATATTTTAGAGAAGGAGGTATACTTAACTTTCATTAAACAACAACTACTTCATACAATTGAGAATTAGCCTTTTAAACTAAGCATCATTCCCTCTCTCAAGGGCTAATCAAAGTACAAGAGATACTAAAAACAACAGCATGAGTTTAAACAAAATAGCACCAAAACAGTGGGTGTAGCTTGATTGTTGAAACCTATTCAGCTTACTAATCTACATTAATGAGGTATCAAGCTTATGCATGATCTGGCCTTTGTAATGATGGTCTTTTGCAGCAATGTAAAGCATTAACCTTCAAAATCACCTGGGGTAAATGCAAGTGGGTAGTAACTTGAAATGGAGTGGATCAAAGGGATTTTTGGTGATCTTAAGCTAGATAAAAGCTGATGCTAACTGATCTGACTCGGTAACTTTAGGGCCTTTTAGGATATTTTTTAGACACATTTTCATCTCCTTAAATGAGCCCAAAGAGTGTTGCAAAGTGGAGTTAAAGTTGACTCCCAAAACCAGACCTATAAGTCTGGAAATTGGGCAATATCTACTACTTGGCTGAATGAGCTATTGTGTTGGCATCAAAAGGTGGCGCACCTTTTATCATCTACTGCCTTTAATGTAAGCTAGAAAATGAGCTGATTTTCTCTGCAAAATAACTCCAACGCTTAAAGGGTCAAGTGACATAGTAGTGGCTTCATGGGTATACATACTTGATCCGTAGGACTGAAATCTTGATTTAAGACCTCTTGGACTAGTGCCTAAATGTTGTGAGCCAGGGTTCCTGATTGAGCTTAGTCTACAGTAGGGTAATCTCCATCACGATGGCTCTCGATCCAATAATGAATAGTTTCCATTAGCTTATGTTGTGGTTAAGGAGGAAAATAAAGAGCAGTGGAGTTACTTTTCTCTCTAGCCTAGTAGGAGCACTTGATGTATTTGAGAACCAGTTCATGTATACCATAATGTCTGACAGATACAACGTAAGCCTTTATTATTTTATTTGCAAACTACTTTATCATTTAGGTATAAGCTATTTCACTTACCTATCCCTTGCTTTCCATTTAGGGAATTATAAAGGCCTTAAGAAATGTTACGCCAATTACTTCGAGGAGAACACATGTCACCCATTACTACAGAAAATTTTCTTTACTTTATCCAAGTAGGCCTAGACAGAACACATACACTTGTGAGACTATTTGTGTGTATTTGTTTTTTGTTTATTTGTTACTTTAATAGATTAAACACAATACTGTTATTTATTGTTCGGTGCATGGTTTCATGCCTTGGTTTTGAATTGCTGCAAATGGCTATGCCCTATTTATACATAAAAAAGCAATAAAAAAGAATCAGGAAGAATGACCCTGCTGCTTATCATTGGTTGAGGGATAATAAGAAGTTAATACTGTGGGATAGCTTTCAGTTCGATGCCAATCTTAAATGTGTTGACAATACCACCAATTTTGTTGAAAGCTTCAATCATGCAATTATGGAGTTCAGAGGTTTGCCTATGTTGACCAATCTTAAGGAAATTAGGAAGCTCATTGGGAGTAGGTGTGTCAGGAGATTTAAAAGGTCATAAAAACATAATGATAAGCTTATCCCATATGTGCATAAGAAGCTTATTAAGATAGTGATGGAAAGTAAAAACTGCACAAATTTAGTACATACAGGGCAAGACGAGTTTGATGCCAGTGAAGGGCATACCAACTTCACAGTGAGGATGTAAGATAGGCTTTGTGACTATAGAAAATGGCAACTCAATGGCCTCCCTTGCAAACATGCTGTAAGGTGTACCTTTAGGATGTTGAAACAGTTAGAAGATTATGTTCAGGTATACTTTACTGTAGACAAATATGTAAATCTATACAACCACATTGTCCATCCTATTATAGCTCCACAAATGTGGGAGAAGAGGAATTTAGCTGACTTAGAACCCCCTTATGCTAAGAAGAAAACAAATAGGCCACTAGAGCATAAAAGAAGTTAGTCTTTGAATACCCCTTTACTTGACTCTTAGTTGTACAAATTCCATAAAAAGAACTTAGGTTTGGCACCACCAGGTATAAGTTTCACCTCAAATTGTGGTTTATTGACCTTTCTAATATGTGTAACTCATAACAGTTTCTTTATTTGTAATTTTAAATCAGTGTGAAACATCTAAAAAACTAGGCCATAATACTGCAACTTATACGTGGCTAAGGGAAGAACATGGTAGGCTGCTAGAGAAGAGAAAGATGATACCCAGAAGAGGTAGGGTTTCTAAACCTTAGGATAGGCCAAAGAAGCAAAAGCCAAGCACTTCAACACTAGTTGCCTCCATAACAACAGCAACTCCATCCACATTAGCATGTCCTTCGACCTAATGTAGCCAAATTGGAGCAACTCAAGCAACCTGACCTAGGAGCATCTCAAGCAGTAAGAGCCATCATTAATCTTGTGCTTGTTAAGCTTTATTTTATAGTGAAATACTTCTAAAGAATTTATAACTCTTTGTGATGTAAGACAGAGTATGTTCTAGTCAAACAGAGTATGTGTTGCTAACTTATTTGCAATTGTCATGTAAGAAAGTGCACTTTCATATTCAACTACAACAGAGTATGTTTTAGTTTAATAGAATATGTTAAATAAAGTATGCTATAATCTAAATTAGTCATAGGAACAACTCAATCATTCCATTCCATCATTACAATATACAAAATAGCTCCATCACATTAGCAAGTGAACCTCGAACGACCATCACAATGTAAAGCGTTACAATAATACCAATTAAGAGTACATAAACCATCCTTTGTCCCTTTTTAATTAACTCAAACAACATTCTTTACTTTGACAAGTCATTCTTGATTTCAGTATGCATCATTATAATTCTCTTCTCTATATCATCATCATCATTAACCCACTTAACAACTTGTCATGCTGTGAGTACTTTATGTTTTTCGTTCCTAGATTTTGGCTTGAATGGGATACTTTCCTTGTTCCTTGCACATGACATGTTAGACATATGCAGTCATCATCAAATTCACTTACCTGATTGCTCCTTAAGGATGACGTTACCCTTATTTTAACTTCTTACTCCTTTCTAGAAAACAAATAAAAAATTAAAGATATTATAAGCCAAATCAGTGAAGGCATGCAACAACATGGTCAGAGTAGTAGGGATAGAGCAGTGGAGAAGGCAAAACAATGAATTCACTTATGGAAATCAAAATTACAGTAGCACCAATAGCACCTATGAAGGGCGAATGCAAGGGCAAGGAGGAGGAATGCAAGGAGAAACGACATGGATGGGGTAGTATCTAAAAAGAAAACCAAATGGCCATTGGAAATAATGTAAGAATCATATCTTTAGGAGCAATTATGGATTTCAACTTCTAAAATTCAAATTAACTGCTCATTCAATCGGAATGCTGATGTCACGGGTCGGATTTCGCCATACAAATAATTTCATCATTATTTAAGGTACCACAAAATCAGTTTTAAAAACCGAGGGTTCTTAAAATAATTTTCAATAAGTTAGGGTATGTTTGTGTAGTATTTTGTCCTATTTTATTTGTTTTTTCCTCGAAAACATTTCTTTCCACCAGTAGTTGCTCAATGCAATATCTCCATCAACTTTCTTAATCATTGGAGGCAATGATGACCAAATTAATTCCATTGTTAGCCCATTGTCACCTCCCCCATTCATCTCTCCTCTTATCATACATCGTTAATCGTATCATCCTCAGTCGATAGCCAAATTATGTATTTTTGTATTCAACTCACAATCCCTATATCTACAATACCTAAATTGTACCATCCCTAGTCGTATTTGAGTTATTTGGACGATATACTAGGTATGTTCGCTCTTTGACTACTTTACCTTGCTTTTGCTTTTGATTGATCTAATTAAGTGACCCTTAATGATCACGTAGAGCCTAACTAGGTCAATCTTGGGGCTATTGGCATTCATTCTTTCGGTTCTCTTTACTAACAAATCTTAACTATCAGTGCAAGCAATCCGTTTTTAACTTGTTCTTCAGCATAGTTTGAGTCTCTTTACAGTATTTTTCATAAATCTGACTAAGCATCTTCGAGTAAGCGATCTTTTGACAAACTTAATGAAATCCCTAAGTGGTGATTTTTAAGAATGCCTGGCTAACTAGTGCATCTGAGCTTTCGATCCAGTTATGGCTTCTTTTTTTTCTACTATTGTTTTCGGTTTGGCTTTGAACCTGGTTTGTACTGCATGATTTTTTGCAATTGAATTTGATGATTCCATGTACTTTGGAAAACATCATAGTCAGAAATAATTTAGAGCCCTTAAGTTCCTAATATTCAATGCTTTAAAAAAAAAAAGTTGACAAATTTTATTCCCTATCTATTAGTTTATGCTTCTATTTATAGGAATAGTTTTAACCAATAGCTTTTCTATTGCATATGTTCTTTGTGCAATTTTGTGTGCCACTGACATTGGAAGATTGCCCGTGATTCTTTCCTCCCATTAAGGATGTTGAGATTATGTTTGATGAAAAAGAGCATATGATTAAGTGTTGCTTGCCTCCAATTTTTCAATTTGTGAATCTACTTCGTAAAACTTTAACATTATTTTACTTCCTCGCTTTATGTTGATTTAGACCATATTTTAACGACATTCAGCTAAATTCCACAGCTTATTTGTCTATAGTACAGTTGAGGGATTTTTTTTTGGGGTATAGCTATGAGTTGTTTATCTTTACCCCTTAGTAATGACACATGGCAAGGATTAGGGGCCAAGTGCTTTAAACTTATTAAATATGATGAGTAGATATTACAGTTTGCACGGAAAGCAATAAACGAAAAGCAAAAAAATTAGCTAGCCACTTTGATTAATACATAATTTTACAATATTATATAAAAGAAACAAGGATTACAAATCTGATGTGAATCATGAAATAAATAAGGAATGAAAATGCGATTATGATCTTGCATATTGAACCCTTGGGACTTACCTCAGTTCCACTTTGGCAAAGACAACTCTTGAAGGTCCTTCTTTCTGTTAAAACTTATCAAAGGAAAGCCTAATGAAAAAGTTTTGTTATGTGAGAGAAGTGTGCCTAATGGATGCTCTTCTTTTATACGTGTTGAAAGTCTCTCTAGGAGGAAGGGGGCTCTTCTTTTATAGTGGGGAAGGGTGAAGGGAACCTCTTAAGATATGTTAAAATAGCAGAAGACAATTACTTAAGCTAGTTGCCTCCAACTCTTGGTCAGTTACAAAGGCTAGTTTTATGTTGCTGAGCCCAACTAGCAGTGCATAACATACCTCCTGGCTTGATTTTCCTACAATGGCCATGCCACTACCTACCACTAATTTTAAGCTATGTCAATGGGAAATATTTTTTACAGGAAGATGAAATGTGAGCGAATGCACCATCATATTGGTCACATCCCTGTTATTGCATCCATGAGTCTTATGTTTGAGTCCTAACATTCGTAACTTGTATAAAGGCCATCCTTATAAACCATTTCAAGTTCGATTTTAAATATTTCAAAATTTTCAATGAGAGGAAACTCGGAAACAATTTTTCAAACATTTTTGAGAACACGTGTGAAAGAACTATCTTTTCGATCTTGAGGATACATTATCATGATATTATTGAAGATAGTACATCTCATCATCTAGTTCGCATGCACTCAACTTGCAACATGTGGTCAATTTCTACACTGAGGACACATGTTTGCGTCCACAAATAGACATTTTATAGTCCAAAGAAAGGACACACAAAAGGTAACACCCCAAAAGTTTATTTATTTGAGTTTGTTTGGTTGTTTGATTTTTTTTGTCAGGTGTATTAATATGTGTTGCTTACTGCAAACTTTCACCTGGGCTTATCCTTTTGGGGCTGGATGTTGGACCTATATCAGCGGTGAATTTGTTGGTTGAAACAAAGGTGAGGTGAACTCATCCTACTATTCTTTTTTCGTTTTTCTTCTAACTTAAGGCTTGTATCAGTATTTTTGTGATTAAAAGTAAAAGAGAGTAAGGGCTAAATTCTTTTTGGCAAGTAGACGCATAGTAAGTTTAATAACATTTCACACTTCACTCTCCCAAAATCTCTGTTTGATGTTGCACTTTCTTACAATGGTTGCTACTCTTTTTCAGCATCGTGTCATTCACTGATCTCAACTCCTCTCCCAATGTTCTTCCTCCCCTCTCTATATCCTCTTCACAACATCAGCAATAGGTAGTCTCCCTAACGCTGACAGCCATCTCTCCTACTTTTTTTTTTTTGGTTTACCTTAGTAAAGGGAGATATGTACTCTTGATTCACAAGGCCTATAGAAGAAACTCAACTCAAGATAAATGATTGTTACATACCAACTGATAATCATGCCAGATCAAAATTTTAGATTATTATAATAAAAAGTGAAAAACTAAGGCAATTGAACAACAAAAAATACGTATTCGTAAAGTAGTAAAGCTTAAGGTGAAAGTAACATCAAAGGTTCCAGGAGGTAGGCCTCCAAGACTAGGTAACATATTCTCCAAGTGTTTAGTTAGTATATGTGACATGAGTTATTATACCCAAAATAATTGGGGAGGGGGCATTGTAAGGGAAGTAGTTATTGTTCACTTTAACAATAAGCCATTATTTAGAGCAACTATAAGCCAGCGTAAATTTGTTGTAGGCCATAACACTGTGTAGGCTACCTATTATATTTATAGTGACTTTAGACTTATAGTCGGTTAATAGATGCAATAGTAAAACTGAGATGTAGGGAGCAATGTAAACCCCCGGTGGCTAGCTAAGAAACATAACATCAAAACTATTCTCATGCAAGATTAGTAATCGCGAAATTATGAATTTTGGTTAATGTTTGTTGTAAAAAGGATGATTGTTGTTAAGTTTATGTCCATTATTGGTGTGTTAAATAATTTTAAGGAGATGAACTTGTGCAAGGGAAGAGGAAGTAGGCTAAATTGTGAGGCCAACTTAGAACTTTAGAATTTTCAAATCTAGATCGTTAGCTATATAGTGTAATATGTGTGATAGGGGTCTGTCCCAAATATTGTTCTACTCATGATGTTTTCCCCTCAAGCAGCTTGGCAGCAACACTCCTTTTGTGATGTTAAGTGCCCAAAATAATATTTTTTATTAATTTATTATTTGAAAATTTTAGTGTTTTGTACGAGAGCCTGTGCTTTGATTCTAGTGACATGAGTCTAGATGTGAAAAGAATGAGTTAAGGATTTTATAAACTAAACCATGCAGTCCAATGTAGGCATGGGTAGGAGACTACCAACATGCTATTTAGGCTCCATTAGGTACACATCGTATAGTGATACATATTACTAGGTTAAAGGAACACGCCGCTGTTGATGTTATAGTGGCCCCTACTTCCATGAGAGACTGGTGAAGTTTCCTAAGAGTGAACCAGTTGGCCATGCTAATCAAGTCTTAATAAACATCGACTATTACATAGACAAAGTACCCCATAGCTGTTTACTTATCCCGGCCATATAAACTATATCTTACCTCCTTAGCCTTCAACAAGACATGGATTGGTAATACCATGCTATCAAGTTGCTCATATCACCATCAGATAATTTAGTGTGAAGGCGATGTTACTGGTGTGATAGGGGGATAATAGGCATGAGGTTAGCTGAATTAGTCTATTATCTTAGCAGGCTATGACATGCGAATGAGGTTTCTTCACCCTTATCCCATGATATGACTCCACTTATTTTTGAGGAGTGGGATACTGATCATTCTAACCTAAAGGAATAAGGAGACGGGAATTAGGGGGTAGCAATTGATTTTGAGGGTGAACCGGATGGTGAAGTTGAAGAATCTAGGGTTAGTGAGATATCACCCTAGCATGGAGAAGTTGAAGAGCAAAAGGATGATTCTTAAAAGAGATAGAAAGAGACCAAAGGGAATATCTTTAAGTAGGTGCTTGGGAGTGATGTATATGTGGGTGGTAAGTGAACCAAATCAAACTCAAAGAATCCCAAATATGAATTGAACCAAAGTAAAGATAAAATGGTAGGTTGATTGAGATGGAATGAAAACAATGACAAAGGATAAACAAGACCTTGCACTTGAGATAATCCTTCACGGAGCCACTCAAGGACTTGATCTTGGGCAAATCCTCTTGTCTTCACCAAGGAATCACTCCAATTGGGAAAGAAAAGAGAACCTAAAACACCACTTGAACTTGCCAAAATTCAAGATATAGAACTAGGAATTTTGAAGGCGCTTTTGAGAAACACACTCAAAGTACTTGTATTACTTTTTAAAATCTCACTCAATCTGATTTGCACTCCTATCACACACCCCTATATATAGTGTAAGCTAAAGGAAACCAAAAGG
>NCQT01066380.1:0-10338 GCA_002740465.1 Stenocereus thurberi
CATAGAAAGGGTAGGGGTGCACATGTATACATTCAAACACTTCATAATTTAACTTAGCAACATGAGCTACACATGGCCTCGTAATCCACACGATTGCGGTTAATTCATAACCCAGGCTCCCTCCTTACAAGTACCGTACCACAAAAAACCTCGAACCACTTATAGTTCTACCTCAAACCATCCAACTACCATCTCGATTTTCAATTTAGTAATCATACATATTATCATGCAAGCTTATAAAGAGACGTGTAATAGGGTTTATACACTTACCTGGGCAAGTAGCACCATTCAGCGGTGCGTTATAGCATACATAAACACATACACATATATATCTATCTCGCATCAACTTGAAATAGGCACTTAATGAACCATATTAAACTCACAAGGCATGAAACTCGATTAGATTCATGCCATACGTTCAGGAATTAAACATGTCATACTCATGTCATTTTAAATTACCAGTTAGACATAAAATAACTAGTTAAGCAACATCGATTCAAGGGTTTCATTTATTATATCAAAGTTACTATTCAGGCCTAATTAAACCAACTAAGCCTCATATAAATCAAGGCGTTTGTTCATTATATCAAAATTACTATTCAGGCATACCTTAACCAATTAGGCAAACATCAAATCAAGGGTTCCGTTTATCATATCAAAGTTACTATTCAAGCCCAATTAAACCAACTAAGCATAATATGAATTAAGGCATTCGTTTATTGTATCGAAGTTACTATTAGAACCTAATTAAGTTATTTACGCCTAATACAATTCAAGGCATTCATTTATTTTATCAAAGTTGCTATTCAACCCTATTTAAGTCATTTAAACATAATATGTTTCTAGGCATTCATTTATCATATCGAAGTTACTGTTCGAACCCATTTAAGTCATTTAGACATAATACATTTCTAGGCATTCATTTATCATATCGAAGTTGCTGTTCGAACCCATTTAAGTCATTTGGACATAATACGTTTCGAGGCATTCATTTATCATATCGAAATTACTATTTGAACCCATTTAAATCAATTAGACATAATATGTTTGTAGGCATTCTTTTATCATATCGAAGCTACTATTCAAGATAACCTTTCAGGCATACATTAACTGAATTCACTTGAATCAGTTCTAAATATGCTTAACTCATTTCGAACTATATTTTCAGACATGTAATAGTTGAATTTACTTGAATCAAATCTAAACATGCATAGCTCATTTCGAATTAAACTTTCAGGCATGTACTAACTTAATATACTAAAATCGATTATAAGCATTCATATTTCATTTCGAAGCTATTAATCAGGCATGAACTAACTAAATAAGCATGTATCAGTCCTAAGTGCCTATATTTCATTCTGAAGCTATTAATCAAGCGTGAGTTAACTAAACATACTTAAATCGATTCTAAACATTCATAATTCATTTCGAAGTTATTTTTCAAGCGTGAACTAACTAAACTAACATATATCGATTCTAAACACGCATGATTCATTTCGAACTAAATTTTCAGGCATAAATTAACTAAACTTAACATGTATTGTAACTTCAAGGTTAAAACAATTTCGAAACTACTAATACTTAGGAGGCGAGAAACACCCACCTTGGTTCTAGGTTGGAGACTTATTCGGAGGGCTTGGGGCTCGCATTTAGGTGCTCGAAGCTCCAACTTTCAACTCTTTGCTCCCTGACCATACGAACGGACCCCAAACCACGCCTAAACTCCTGGAATTCGAACCCTAAATTCAACCCAAATGTCCACTCACTGACTAGAACTTGTGGTGGGTGCTTGAGGCCGCGAATTACTCCCAGTTTATAGAGGATTCGAAGCAACTAGAAACTAGGTTGCACATCCAAGCTTTGGCTCGCGCCTGGGGCGTCGAATCGCAGCCCAATTCAACGAAAATCCTGCTAGATTGTCTCCAATTTTGCCCAGATTTCACATCAAACGGTTGGTTTGATGATGGGGAGGCGAAATCTAAGAATTTTCAAGTTGGGCTGATCGAAAATTGGGGGTCTTGGGAGCTTGGTGGTCGAGCATGGTGATGGAGGAGGAAGAAGAAGATGCAGAGTAGAGAGAGAGACAAGGGGGGTCAGGGTTTCGCGTGGGAATGAAGAAGAAAGCGGTCGGGAGCGCCTTTTTACGAAAATATCCCTCCCATTTTTCTTTTGTTTTAAGTTGTTCAATAAATAGTCCCGCTAGTCTGATTTCGTGCTTCATACCCAAATCGACAATACGATCCCTCATCGATTATTTGTTTTCAAATACATCAAGGTTCGATTTATTAAACTTCGAAACTAATTCTAAGGTTGACAACCTAATTGCGCTCGCGAAACGACTAAATAAATCGATTAACGACTAAATTAAACTATCAATATAATTTAAAGGTACAAATAGCACGAATTAACTTTAAAATCAATAATAGCAATAATAATCCCCTTTTTAATAAAATTATAGCTCCCATGAGCACATCGATAATAATTTAATCAATAATAATTTAACTCATACAGTTGCTAAAAATATGAATTTTGTAACGTAGAAGATGAGACAGTCAACTTAATGTAAAGTAGAAAACATGGGTCTTACATAATGCATGCCAAAAAATGGTGTTGTCAATTCAGGACCTACCATCACATCAAAACAATTTGTCTAATTTCGCATCTCTATCAACAGTATAACTCATAAAAGATAGTTGATCTATCCCCTGCTTTCCATGTAAGTAAGCTAAAACTGCTTCGTCATCATTCTCCAACCACCTTCGATGTTGATCCACAACATCATGTACATCTTTCCTTACACAACCAAAATTAGCATGGCCTCCAGCATCATCTGCAATTTTGGTATGAATTTGCTTCTGATTATCCCTAAATCATACATCACACTAACTCGAATTTTGGTTACTTCATCTATCCCCCTAAACGCTTGAATCAGATTCACTTGTTGCGGTGGAACAAGATGATGATTATGTTCCTTCTTAAACTCTTTAATTATATAATGACATGTTTTTTTTTTCATGTATTTCAAACTTATGAAGGCCTTACAAAAACACCTTGTTTCATCTCTTGCCTTCCTTTTTTTATCTTTGCGGTTCTTGTCCTTCTTGGATTTCACACCTTCCCGATCATAAGAAAAGCGCAATTATGTTACTATACCATGATGATTAATTCACGGTGTCTCTCTTCTAACCCCAAATGCAACCGCTTTAGCATACGTAAAGTAGAAGACTTCACACTCAATTTGTGTTTTAAAGATCAACTTCTTCATATCGTTTTCGTCAAGGTCGTCTACCCTTTTCTCTATAAAATTTGAGCTACTTCCTTCATTTTGCTTTTCCTTATTAACTAGGCCATGTATAATATCTTCAACACATTGAGTTTTATTGACAAATTCTATTGGATCAACTCCTTCCATACCCTACACAGAATTGAATGTTAGAAACATTACAATTCTGAAGCAACAAACCTAGGATGTTACATCACATCTTCACAACCCTTTAAGTGGTGTTCACACCAATGGAAGCTTCCATTGGGAAGAGCATTACCCAATGTTGTTTTCGAAATGGATATGTATGGCTCAAATATGAAAACAATTGTAAAACCCAACTCCCCTTTTAAAAAAGCCACACAAAAATAAAATATATTAATAAGTAAACCAAAGTCACTTGGTCACCTTATTTATAAATATTTAGTGTACGAAAAATAAAGACAACACATGTTGTGAAATAAGTGATAAGAAATAATGGCTTTGATCCAAATGAACAGGGCTTATGGGAACAAATACTTGTAATTACAACAAATATTATTATAGCTGTTTTATAGATATTTCTTCTGTATTAGTTCTGGAATTTTGTTTCACTAATAGTTCCTCCTACCAGTAAAGCAAAGAAAGCGAGGTATATTAGATGACAATGCTTAAATTAAGTGAGGGTCTAACAAGAAGTTCATAACCTTCAATCAGTATCATTCTAGGCTTTCTAGACTTTAGTCTGAGTGTCAGCAAACCCATGGTGTTCAAGCACCATAGAGAGGAAATGCATCACAATAGAAAGTTAGCTAGGTTACTTTGGTTATGAATGATGTACTACAGTCGGCGTGGCAAAACTGGTTTAAAATGGCTCGGAATAGACAAAAAGCCAAATACCCCAAAAAAAAAAAAACACCAAAGTCCATCAGTAGCATATTAGCATCTCCACTAGCTCTCCCATTGATGATGATGAAGAAAACCAGCAGAGAAGGGAGACATCCTAAAATTAAACCCAATATGATAAATACTATTTATGTCAAGAAAATGAAATTCACATCAACTTATTCAAATATCATGACATTCTCTTGATTTCAGACACAAGGCTCAGAAATGCATATACCAATTAACCAATTATTATTGCAGCCAACTGAAATCAAAAAATTAAATAAAAAATCTAAGACTATTCTATAACTTATGACAACTAGAATATGTGGCAAACTGAGAAGAAGATGATCAATCACTAATTTCTGCGGTCTATCGATCTAAGAAAAGTTATTGTTCGACCACTTGATCCAGACACGAGACAACTACATTATTTCGACAATTTCTTCTTTTTAGCTTATGAATCACAGTTCCTAAATAGCTCACGATGATAAGCCAACGGGTATATTCAAACTACCTGTCGCCATCTTACTAAGTGATGTATGCCTAAAAATAATTGAACAAGATGCTCAGCATAAAAAGGCCATCAACTACACTTATTAGACATACAGATACAAATTAACATTGCAGAAAAGTAAGTTCAACCTCTCAGCACTAAATCATTGCATCTGGCTTATTGGGGGAGGGGAGGGGGACACTATTTTAATAATCTTTTAGAATCAAATCCCTAGCAATATTGATATCTCAGCTATTCTCACATCAGTAAGTACTTGCCTGGTGGTATGCAACCATTTACAATTGCTGAGAAATGTACCACATTCCAGAACAAAATGGAGTACTTGTGACAAATTCACTAATGAATATTAAATACCATTCATGGATTCCGAATCCCAAAGCATGTACAAAGAGATCAATCTTCAGCACATGGTCAAAGATAAAGCAGAGTATGAAAATTGCCATTACTTATAGCTAGGTTATATATATCAATCTCTTGATGAGCACAGTTCATATCACCTATCACAATTATAGGCTTCGACTTTTCCAGTTCCTGTATAATGTAAAAGAACAAAAGCAGGGTCAAAAACCCCAGTGTTCACAGTATCAGTGCTATGATCTACATTAGAAAACTAGTCACCCCCCAAAGAAGGCCCAACGAAAGATTGATGGAAAGGTCGTCTTAGTGTGACCAAAAGGTCATAGGTTCGCACCTTGGAATCAACCACTAACAAAGTCAGGTTAGACTACCTACAATTCATCCCTTTGGACGGGGCCCTTCCCCGGATCCTGCGTGAATACGGGATGCTTGTGTACTGAGCTGCCCTTTTGTTTTTTAAAGATTAATGGAAAGATTGGATTCAACTCGAGTTAATTTCAAATCAGATTAGCAAAGGTTGATGGAAAGATTAGTTTCAAATGGCATCATTGTGGATTTGCATTGATGTTTGTATAATTTTTGTCCATCTAATAACTCTATCAAGAAAACACAATTAATATTAATCAAACAAGTTTTGATCTAATTACTTGTTTTGTTGAACTAGGATTTATATCAAAATAGGTCTGGTTTTGGCTTAGGTTGATATACTTTCAAGTTGAATGCTCAAACACACTAATAAGGTGGGAATTCTTTAACAGTGTGCAACAGCGATAAAAAAACTCCAACAACTTAAAATTTATGTAAGAAATCTATACATAATGACCTTGTTATTATAATGCAGATGAGAGCAATAATAGAGAATAGTAAGTCAATATTCCTTAAAGGACATTCCATAGGTGAAGCAATAGCATCACTTATAACTATATGGTTGCTCTTTTTTCTCTAATCTAAGCCTTCTCCTCTTCAAGTTCTTTACATCACCGATGGTTCACTGCTCCTCGGCAACCACTCTATCTCCAAATCACTCCTTCGATAAAGATGCACTGGGAATTTTTGCCTCATGGTCCTAAGACATAACATGTTTGCAAGGCTTCTCCTTGCGTCCTTATACTCTATCAACACCCAACTCCCTTTATTGATTTAGTACATTCAGCTCAGTAAATCAGCCCCTCAAATGAATGATGAGATCAAGGATCAGTTGTTCAGCTTTATGCTAGGTCATACTGAGGCAGATACAAATGGTTCAGATGGAAATAAAGGGGGAATGCAAGGCTCTTAAGAGCTAAAAGTAGCACTTGGTCTCACAACAGAAGCTACAGAGCTATATGTCACTTAAAACTATTCTTAGAAATTAATTAAGGTGCACATTTTGTTGTATTTAGCGAGCTTCCTACTAGCAAGCAAATGAAATAGTTTGCATAATCATTATTGATGATACTAAGCAAGATATAAATAGAAAAAAAGTAGAATCCAAATCCTATCCCATATGTAGGGGACTGGCTATACGATCGAGATTGAAGCATACTGACTCATCCTCTAATACAAATTTCACGTCAACATACTTCAAGCAACCTTGGTGTTATATAAATTTGTAGTTCATGCTATAGCACTAAAGAAGCAATCCAATTGGCTATGGCTTATTGAATTAGGGGAAAACCAGCTATGATATCCACTTTTCTTAAAATATTTACAATAGTATAAACTGCCTTAAAGCAATGCATATTTGACTTAGAGCTCAGATATTTTCTAAAAATCATTCCACTTTGAGAAATCTACACAAGATGAGATACCACAAAGATAAGAGCAAGAACAGGCATCATACAAACAACACACACTTTTTTCCCCTATTTTTGGGATAAGGAAAAGTACTACAATAAAACACTGATAATTCACCCAAGCCATCAGAAGCAATACATTTCAGGAGCATAGATTACACTAACATCAGCAAACAAGGGGCTCAAGCACATATCACAAAGTGTAGTACTTGAGAAGTCTGAATACAATGCCACCAGTTTCCACCTAATTAACACATTTAGGAACTCATTGGCTTAAAACAAAGAGGGCTTCTCCTAATCCCAAGTTAATGATGCAGTTTTTCACTATTGAATACACACCTTGGCATGCACCCTAGTGTATGGTAAGTAGGACTCCATGATAGCAAGATATCAATGACCAAACTTATAGATGCTATGAAGATGATGAGGATAGAGATGAATGGCGATGATTTTCAATGCAACAACCACTGTATTCTTCCCATCAACAGACAACTATTCCTAATTATAACTATATCAACACCAAGAACCCAACCTTTCTCATCATAGATAAGCCAAGTACCCCAGCACATAGTCAAGAAAATGTACATCACATATCTCGAGTTAACAAATTATCTGGTCTCGGGGTAGAATACACATCTAACCACTACAAATAATCGGGAAAATTGTACCCAAAGCAAATAACAAATTTATTTGCTCTCTAGTCCCATAAAGAAGCAAACCAAAACCCTAGGACAAAATTGTTCGCTTACCTCACCACTAAAATCATAAATTATACGATTCAAATTTCCCAATCCTGTTAACAACATTACCCAGATTTCTTTGCGACTAACACTATCACCTCCGATAAAAAAATCACTTGATTGAAAAAGTGATGCATAAGCCAACAAAGTGAAATCAAAGCCTTATTGGAATTACCGTTGCTCTAGCAGCGAGGACAACAGTGGCAAACTTGCCAATATTGCAAGGGCTACACCTAACGATAATTTCATCCATGGTAAATTCAGCTTAGCTGATGATGAGTTATAAAACCTAATACAAACATCATTCATTTTACTACGGATTTCATTAGAAACTAACCTTTATTTGAAGGTCTGATGATGCATAAATAGGCAGAAGGTGTGGCTTAGGTGTTTGATCACAGCAACAATGAACCACTTAGGTGGAGAAAGACGGATTTCAGCGTTCCTTGATGTTCTCTTCTATAGCACCACACCAGCGACATGAAATCAATAGGGAGATATGAGGAAGGAGAGACTTAGTGAGGAATCGGTGAGGCCAGCAGGGAAGAAGAGAAAGAAAGAGAGCGTGAAACCGTTGAGGATAGTGAGGGAAGAAGAGGGGTTAGTACCTAGAAACAATAACTGATTGGTTAACGGCCGTAGCCAGTTACTCTTTTTTTCCAAAAAAGGTTTGAGATCTATAGGAATAACATCAATGGCTGATTTCATTTTTAACTATCATAATTGAATTTTTTGCAATTATGGTAGAATCTACGCTTAACCTTTCTATTTTTTTGTGAAAATTCTACTTAGCTTAGTGTGTGTTTTTTTAAAATTCATTGTTGTTTTTTTTTTTGGGGGTAAGAAGGGAAAACATATTGAACTTCGTCAAGACTGTAACCTGTACATCAACCTATGAATATGAGGTTGTCATGGCCTTCGTAACATACTCAGCCAAAGCTATTCTACTCTTTTCTTTCCTTGTGACATTAGCTACATATTGTAATCTACTCCCTATTGTATATAAGCATATTCTATAACTCTGCTTATGTCTCTTCTGGTGCTGAAATCTTCTAAAATTCCTTTCCTGCCAAAGATGATAGGTTCTCCCTGCTATACATAAGCTCATCACTTTCCGGTTACTATCAGACTTGAGTTTCTTTCACACCCTTTGGATATGCTGATTTTGTTATATAAGGCCCGGTATCCTCATTGCACTGAGGACATTCTATAATATGCTCTGGCTGAGCTAACATAAATAGAATAAGTGTGTCATTGTTTCTAGTTGTTTATGATACAGTACACACCATGGTGCTTGAAATTGCTGGCTCCATTTCATCAAGTGATCATAGGTAGGGAGCTTACCAATGCATACTTTCCATAGGCAGAATGAGTATTTAGGTATATTGTACCTGCTCCAGATGATCTTGGCCATTGGAAAGTCATTCTTCTACCCAATCAGCCATTTGTATCCATTTGCTATGGTATAGTTCCCAGTTTTGGTCCCCCTCCATCGGTCTTGGTTGTATCCCCCAATCATTTTATCTCAAACTTGCAAGATCTTCTTTCAATACCATAAGGAATGGGGGGTTTTGAACCTGCCAGAACTGGGTTCCCTTCAGGTAAATTTCATGGGTCCATTTCACCCACAGGCTTTGTTTTTCTTTTGTCATACACCACACATGCTTACCAATCACCGCAACGTTCCACTTCCGGCAGTTTTTAACACTAGGCCCTCCTTTTGCTTTTGGTTGACAAACCGTGTCCCAGGCTATTTGTGGGACATTCTGATATTCTATAGTTTGGCTCCATAGAAAATTCTCGCATATTGCCTCAATTTGCTTGATGATTTTCTTTGGTAGAATGAACATTGAAGACCAGTATGTGTGCAGGGAGAATATAACTGAGTTAATAAGGTTCAATCTTCCTACACAGGATAAGTGCCTGATGGTCCATGTGTTAATCCTTTTCATGATTTTTTTCTACCTAGGCATGACAATCTGCTGTACTCCATTTCCTTGGTGAGCAAGGGATACAAAGGTGTTTAACCAGGAAGGACCCCTGGCAAACCCAGTAAGCTATAATAGCTGCTGCTGTTTATCTTTAGGTATGCCTACCATATATACCTGGGATTGCATATAGTCCTATTGTAAAGGAGAAGACCTGTAGTGCTTTCATGATAATTTTTACATTAGGTAAATGACCTTTACAGAAGATCATCAGGTCATCAGCAAAGCATAGGTTGATTGGTTTTAGCCTTTTGCACAGAGGATGGAATCTAAACGGTTGTAGCTTGGCCTTGAGTAGCATAATTCTTATCAAATATTCTATTACTAATACAAAGTTCAATGGGGATACAGAGTTACCTTGTCTTAAGCCCTTCTTTCCTGCAAACCTCCCAAACATATGGCCATTAATATTCAATTTGAATATGCATGTTGTCTACATTGTGAGTATCCACTGTCAGAACCTTCGGGGGAAATTCAGTTTACTGAGTAGCTGTTTGACAAATTCCCAGGAAACTGAGTGATAGGCCTTTCTTAGATCTATCTTGAAAAGGCATCTTAGGGAGACATTTTTCCTTTGATATAGTCTTATTGGATCTTGGCAGATCATAACATTATGCCCAATTAGCCTTCCCTCAATGAATGCTGATTGGTTTGGATGTACCAAATCAGGTAGAACTTCCTTCAGCCTTATACACAGAAGCTTTAAGATGCCTTTGTACAAGGTGTTGCAGCAGACTATTGGTCTATATTCATCCATATTTGATAGGTTAGGAACTTGTAGAATAAGTGTGAGATTAGTGCTATTCCAGTCCTGAGATAACTCCCTACGATCAAA
>NCQT01066463.1:0-10453 GCA_002740465.1 Stenocereus thurberi
AATGCAAGAAAATTCCACATCATCACAACATTGCTTTTATATATAGTATAGATTATGGTTATTTTTTTTATCATGGATATTGTTATTATCATTGTTATTATTACTATTCTTATTGTTGTTATATCATCATCATTATTATTATCTCTTTAATAGTCGCATTATTGTTAGCAATTGATTTGATTTAGATTATTCAATAGTGATTCGATTTGGGCTGATGTCATGTACTTGGCATCGGGTCCAACTCAAGAGGTATTCATCCCATCTCCCTAGCTAGTCCCAAACATGTAGGGAGTAATTAGCTTCAACAATCGTTAAGCTTATTAGTTAATTCAAGAACAAAACTTAAGTTTTGCCAATGCTTTAATTACATCACAACTAATACAAAAGTTTGTAGACTAACTCATTGAAATCCCCAAATTAATTCCCAAAATTTACATTAACAATGATTGTCAAATTAATTCCCAACTTTGCATTAAGACTTATCATCTCAAGTGTTTCAAAATAGCACATTTCCCTCCACCTTTTCCTTCACCACTAGCTACACCACCATCCTAACCACCTTCATAATCACCATTCCATTATTTTAAATTTAACCCATATATGCTTATTAATCTAATGAGTTTCAAACCCCCAAAGCCAACATATTCCTTTATTTTCTTCTTCGTCGCTAATCTTAAACTTGGCGTCACAACCAACACCCGACAAACATATATTTCACTAATTTGCTATTTAATTACCACTATTGTGACAATCTTTCCCAAAATTAATGAAAGTTAATATGTGTTCATGCCCCATCAACAAACCCTAAACTGACATGCTCATCCTCAACCTCCAAGCATCACCAAATTAAACCTCAACATCCAAAAATCCAAGAAAACTACAAACTAATATTCAGTAAATCTAAATACAACATCTATCACACGAATCCAATCATAAAACCATAAAAATCAAATTTAATACGGTTTGGGTTTCATCTTCTTACCAAACTAATATTCAGTAAATCTAAATACAACATCTATCACAAGAATCCAATCATAAAACCATAAAAATCAAATTTAATACGGTTTGGGTTTCATCTTCTCACCTACTTGCGCACTCATAACGGAGGTGGTGAGGGACGGACGACGGACAGGTAGGTGACAATCAGTGGCAGAAGGTGGTGCGCGCGTGAGCTAGCATGCGGAGGGAGAGCAAAGCATCAGGGCAAGGGGGTTTCGAGGTTAGGACGTAGCAAGGGGGACGCAAGTAGAAGGGGGTGTTGGGTAAATTAATGAATTTTGGGGTTTTTTCTATTAATTTTTTCCCTTAATTTCTTTTGTAAATTGTAAACATAGTGTTTTTTCTATATTTTTCTTAATTTTTGCCCTTTATAACCTTCTTTTCCCTTTGTTTTTCACCTAATATATATTTTTGGGCTAAATTACTTGGGCTAAAATTTATGGGTTAATTTTACACCATTGGCTATAAAATTTAGAAAAAAAGATCTATGATTTCAATTTGTCACTCCTGCATCCTTTATACATGCATGCATACATACATACATACATACATACATATATATATATATATATATGTGTGTGTGTATATATATATATATATATATATATATATATATATATATATATATATATCCTTTTCGGAACTACCCATTTTTATAAATAAGCTAATTTTAGTTACTATTATTTAAATATTTTATTTATAGCTTGAATGAATTAATCGGGAACATAATGAAATTTTGTTTTTGAGGCCACTCCACCAAATCAACATGCAATTCCGTAAATAATGAATATATATATAAGATTCTAAATTGAAATGTGGCACCCAACTTAGTTAAAATTTTAATTAAGATTATTTAGGATAACTAACATAGTTTTAGATTCAAGCTATTGTAATATGGATGTACTTCTTATAGCTTCAACTCTCTGATTTTTACAGTTTCATTTTTACTCTGGCTAAACGAATTTTAGGAAGCCATAACTTAGGTGTAATTCCACACCTAACCTGGTATTATTGTTGTATCCCTTCTACACTATGTGTACCATGTCTTTCTTTTTTGTCTTTTTTTTTTTTTAACCTTAGATGCCCATTTTCTCACAATGCAGATATTATGTGATTTTGGTGTTGGGAAGGGGATGTCATACTTCAAAATTTTTTTTAAAAAAAAAGAGGAAAATTTTTTCAAAAAACTAAAAAGATTTTCATTTTTTGTTTAATTTTTGGAGCTGTACTATCTTGATTAACTTTGACTGCTTGTCACTTAGTATTGGGTTGCATATAAGTATTGTATACATGATAGGGCTTAGTTTAAAGTATGTCATTTCCTATCCCAATTCTAATCCTATTATTCCATTAAAATGTTGAGCCCTGCACTTATTTATATATCACCATTATCTTGAGCTCTTAGGCTTTCATGGTTTGATTTTCCTAGTTGTGTTTTTATATAGCCAAAAAAATAAAAAAAAATTAAAAAATAGAAAAAAAATGAGGAAAAATAAAATAAGAAGTTATAAAGTCAGGAATGATAAGTAATCCTTTGAGGCATGTGCTATTGGGTGCTGCCTTTTGAGACAATATTGCTATTGGGAAAGCTTGCTTCCCAATACTACAAAAAGGGTTGCTACCCTCTATATTTAATTTTGCTAATAACGATGCTTATAAGTGTAGAAATAGCAGTTGCCAACACTTAAGCTAAATGTGGGAAAGGTAAGTGTGTGGAAGTATTCTCCACACCTAATGAAAATGCGGATAGAGCTATATTTCTCACACTTATAAATGCAAAGTCAGTACTAATTACCCACAATTTATGTGTGGCCATTTTACGCTATGCCCACTTTAGAAGATGCAAGAAGTCATAATTTTTCCCACACTTAAAAGTCTTACTAGTCTTGTCTTAGTTTTTAAAAAAAGAATGCTGGTAATTAATATAAAACTTATTAAGTTAAAAATAGAACAATTGTATACAATTGTTCTTTTTTTAATTGACAAGTTTTATACTAATTATCAGCACGCATCACCCTACATAAATGAATAAGATTAACAAACCAACAAATTAAAGTAGATTAAACATCAATTAAATAAATTACACATTAGTGCCTGAAAAAAATTAATTGTAGATACAGCAACAAAGACTAAGGTAATTAAAACTAAATATTCTTGCATGGTTTTGAATCCATCCTACTAACTTTTTTGTTGTAGGTAGTTGATTGAATATTTTGTTGCTCTATATACTACCTAAAACTACACTTTGAAAACATGCCTAACATCCAAGAATATTTAAAAAAATCTCCATCTTTGTTTTCTTTACTGAGAGATGTTAGTACCATAAATGCAACCTGTTAGACAATTAAAACACACAGAAAAAATGAACTGCTTAGAAAGATAAGCATTGAGATTAAGTGAGACGTAGATTTGGTAGAATCGAGTCTAAAGATGCACAACAGAGTTCAATCAAAGACGCACAAAACCCTAAATGAAAATGAATAGCATACTCTTACCAGCTTGCTGGACAGTAGCGAACAACTTTTTGTAAAAAATCTTGCTCAGTAAGTCCTTGTCTATCTTCTTTTTACCCTCAATATAGGCCTACAATAAATGATATTTTAATTTTAGACTTAGTTAGCCCAAATTCAATGAAAAATCAAACCTTAAGATACAAGCATTTATATACCATGCTGCCTAGAAAACAATAAGCAAACTCTCTTCTCTTTGGATTTCTGAAACTTCTCACCGTGTCCAGATTTTCCTCGATTGCCTTATTGACTAACTTTTCTGTCTTAGCGCAACCACACTTCAAATTCATTCAAATGAAATAATTTGGTGAGGATACTTGAAGTAAGAAAAACATAGAAAACCACATGCATACACGAGTAAAAATACATTAGAAGTATAGAGTCTATAATATCTTTCAACAGTTATTTACCTAATTGTGCAGCATCTTATTTGCTTACATTTTAGGCAAATTGATACTTGGCAGAAAATTAAAAGTGTCTACTTCTTTCCTCTTTCGTCCGTTGATTGGATTTTACGCTTGTTGATTATGTGCATTTCCTACAAGTCTCTGACAACCATCTCTAGAAATCTCATCATTGGGGTGACACCATCATTACAAGTCCCAAATTCAACTCGAGTGCTCTTTGAAGTTGTCAGGCTACGAGGCAAATGATTCATCTCCTCAGATGATGAGTGATTACTATCAGCAAAGTTGTCCTTAAAATTTTTTATAAAAAATAGCCAAACGAGTTGATAATCTATTCCAATTTAACAAATATCATATTAGGGAAAACAAAAATAGCACTTGCATTGTTGCATATGATTAATTACCCTAGAGCACATAAGTTCTCTTGAAAGTGCTGAAGGCATAGAAGTTAAGTGATCACCCTTACTAACTTTGTGGCTGCATTTTAGCTGAATGAAAACAATAGCGAAATAATTACCAAATTATATAAATTGCTCAAATAATAGGCACTAGAAGCATTTCACTTCTAAGCCTGCCCTTTGAATTGCTCAAATGAAAATTATTTAATATATGACTTACTCTCTTTGGTCAAAATTCAGCCTTTGAGCGATGTCTGATTGATTTGAGCAACCAGAAGTATTTGCATTTTTCCCCCATAGATGTGTTTTGATCATATGATGACATAAAATTACAAATTGAAAAGAAATTTAAATAACAAAAAGTTAAACGTGCAAGGTTTTTACAATATACTACAAGTTTATGTTTATGTGCACAAAATAAGGACCGACTTGATTTACAAGATTATGGGCTTGTGGCATGCCAATTGTGGAATTTTCCATCTTATTTGCCACACTAATATGTTTCTTACCGATTTGAGTTGTATAGGACTTGTTAACTCCTTGATGTGAATTTTGCTAAATAAAACTAGTAGTCAGACAGTGATATGATTGTGTAAGATGAAATAGCTAATAAGAACATAATCATAGCTGCCATGATTGTAAATGTCTTCTTTACCCAAGTGGCACAACATGAAGCCAAATGAAAGAAAACAAAAAAGGAGTGGTTGTTTTGTTTTATTTGCACCTGTATGTTCTCTTTAACTCCAGCACTTCGTCTTTGCTGACTCACCTGCAAATATCCAAAATCAGGTATGATAGTGTTAAAAAAAAAAATTAGCCAAACACAAGATTTTGTACGAGAAGACCACATTTATGTGCATACAGAATGTGAACTCACTTTGTTTAGAACATGAGGAGACCTAGATGCATGAGCAGCTCCACCTTTATCCCTTAATACAATTTGACCTGGATCCTTAATATACGCCTCATTATTCTTAGCTAATGTAGGCATAGTTGTCAAAGTATCACTTATGGGTTCACCAACTAAGGGTGTGTTATTCCTTTGATTCTCTTCAACATCATCACCCTAATCACAAACCAAGCGAAGAAATTAACGTCAACCTTATTCAAAGTGTACATGTATTCATTCTCTATTTTTATTAATGGCAACTCAATAGGAAGTAGCAAAACCATGGTTTAAAAATGACCTGAGATAGAACATGCGCATCATCAGTCTGTTGAGACTTCAAGTAAGTGACCTCTTGGCACAAGGATTGAACCTCTTTTAGCAATAGACTCACTATGCTAGAATCCGAAGGTTCAGTTTTACTTTGACAATTATGTTTGGCATTAAGTTGATTAGAGGTTACTCCAGACCCAACTCCTTTGACCCTCCCACTAGTTTTAGGTCACATCAAATTATAATAAGCAAAAGTCTCAGCTGGCACTGTGGCTACAGAGAATGCCACTTCTGAAGCACTCGTCTTTCGTTTGATAATATCAACAGCAATATTGTTCAGCCTAAAATTATGATATTTTATACTCTTTTATTATTTAATAATTGCTCAAAAAATTATTAAATTCGAATTTTAATATTATTTTATTTATTTTGTATGAATAATGAAATATGGATAAATTGGGCATCAAACGATTTACAAAAAGTATTGTGGATCAAGAAATAAAAACAAGAAAACGAAGACAGCTTAATGGGCTCATTTCAGATGCCCAGTCCTCGGCCCTCATTTCTTTCTCTCGCTAGGCCAGCCCAACGCGTGCTCAGGTTCTCCCTCACTTCCCACAAAACCCAGGCCCGGTCTCCCCCTCTCACTCTCTCGCTTAAGCTCACATGCTTGGAGCATGTGAGCGTTCGCCTCTTCTCTTTCATTTCGTCTTCTCCAGTTTGCAAACATGAAGAACCCGAAAAGTAGAGGAGACGAATAGAGCCACTAACAACGTCCCCTTTTCCCATTTTTCAACTGTTTCTCTCTCCCTCTTTCTTCCTCCAAGGTCCATAATTAACATCATCATTATTTGGGTGGTTTCAAATGAATTATTGGGAAGGTTGATTGAAGGCAACCCAAGCGGCTGAAGGATGGCATTCTAGTGAGCTTCGAATAGGGGTTCGAGGGTAGCAGATTAGGGTAGTAGCTTAGGGTAGCAGATTAGTGTTGAGATATTTTTCGATGTCTTCATCAGTTTCCTTTAATTCGGTTCACAAATTTGGTTTTTTTTTTACTTCTCAATTGGGTTTTCTGTTTTAGGTCGTCAATTTCATTTTCATTAACTTCAATGTCTTCATCTTCAGTTGTCGTTAATTTCATTTTTGCTTTCCAGATTTCAGACCTTCTTCTTGGTTTGGGTGTGTTGAATTCAAGTGGGTTGTACTTCAACTATGTTAATTCCAAACTAGCGATGTGGTTCAATGTTGCTTTGCTCAATTTCAGGTAAATCTTCAGTAGTGTTTTGCATTTAGGTTGATTAGTAATTGCACTTTGGTTAGGTTGTATTGGTGCTTAATGCTGATTTTGAAAGCTCAGTACTTAACAGCAGAATCAGTTACATGGCATGAGCTTCTTCCTGTTAAGTATTATTCAAAGTAAGTAGTTTGCTTGACAATCTTGACTTAGCCTTTTTGAACGGTAGTTTAGTCTATTTTGCAATCTAATTTCATATACCATCCCTGAGGACGATATCCATAATTCCTATAGTAATAACCGTATACTTCTGGAAATTACTAACAAGTTTTTGGTGTCGTTGCCAGAGATGGCGTTGTGAAATTAGATTGCGTCGAGTTGTAATTTAGTAATTAGAGTCGTTTGCGTCATTTTTGTTTTAGTTTCGATTTCATTTTTATTTTTAATACGGACTTGATTTGAGTTTTGTGTAGGAATTGCAACTCGATTGACCAATGCGGATTTTTCTATGGTTATATTTCTATTTAGGAAAAAATGCTCTTATTTTGTGTTTGTTACTTCATGTTATTTTAGTCTTTTTGGTCTTTCTTTTATTCTGGAAACATAGTTTTATTTTTGTTAGTTTATTTTGCTTTGTTTACTTAATTATTTGAGTGCCTTTTTTTGTTTTGGTTGATTGTTTATAATTAGTGCCCTAAGGTCTTTGATTTGTTTTTCCTTTTTTTATATAGAAAGAAAAAAAAAGCTCAAAAAAATTGAAAAACTTAAAAGCTCCAAAAAAACTGAAAATTCTTACAATTGAAAAAAAAAATTCAAGAATGCCAGATTTTCATTTCCCACAATATAAGTATGAACCTTTCTGGAGTTATCTTTTGAGACTTAATTTTCATCGTGCTCGATTGAATCAATATTTTGAAAAATGGGAAATTTATGAAGCCATCGCTTTGGTTTGAATTCTAAATCTAGAGGTTATATAGAATCTATGTGCGCTGGAGGTTTACTAAGATTATTATCTCAAACTCAAGATGAGGTATGTGACGTCTTTGAAAAATTAGCTTGGGACACATATGAGTTTGAACAAGATAGAAACATCTTAGGATACCCTACTCACAACAAGTCTGCGTTTCTTGCGAATCTTTGCCACCAGGATCACTATAGGAACCTATATGACCCCTCTTACTCTTATGTCTCTCCTGTTTTATGCGATTATTGTGAGTGTCTTTATCATGATGCTTGTAATTACCCATATAGTGATTATGTTGAAAAGAAGATCAATGATATGACAGATAAAATGATAGAAAACATGAAAAAGAGGATTGCTGAATATTCTCACTGTTTCAGTCTTAGTAGGGAGGAAATTAACATACAAATGCNNAACTCTAGTTTAGGATTTCCTCAATTAGAATTTAGTCTTTATGATGATTTTGAACTCTCTTATCTTGCTAGGCCTAATTTACATGACGATATGCCTTTGCTTGGCCTAGAACAAGAGAGTGACCTCTCTCTGCCTCTATCTCATGACCTTGAACCTAAATTTAGCTCTCCTAAAGGCGCCACTGAGAATTTCCTAGTTTTTGCCGTCCCACCCACCACTTTGAATGATTCTTTTGAGTTTGAGGATGGTGAATAATCTAAGAGACCTAGTGAGTTAGATGAAAGAATCACGACTAAAGTTGAGCCTCGTGATTTAGATAACTCGGAAGATATTTCCCAGGAGACATGTATGGAGGTAGTTGCACCCACTAAATTGGAATTTAATGACACTATTATTTCTATGGAATATGAATCTTTTACATGTGGGTTTGATATCAATGAAAGTTTTGATGAAGGTTTCTGTGCTGAATATGAATCTTTTTCTTTTGAACCCATCCAAACTAACCTCCTTTTTAAATATTGCAAGTCCAAATTCGTTGAGTCTGAGAATATTGCCGCTAAGAAATTTGCTTTAGACTAGACTCATGCACTTTTTGATATCAAGAAACTTGTAGATTTTCGACCCACTACTTTGCCTAGATAGCTCGTTCATGATGATAATCACATCTCTATGCCATTGACCACTTTACTGGCTCATATTGAGTACATCTGTCTAATATCTAATTAGGCCCACCTATTTAACAAGTTGAAGTGGGCCCTTACTTGTGCTTCATTAGCTTGGTGGATGTACTTTTTTTNGATCCAACTCTATACCTTTTACTATTTCTATGTTATTGAGAGTTGGTCTTCTGTGTTTGATAAGCTACTATGTGCTCTAATGGGTTTTGATCTAAGTAGCAATTTTCAGCTTAATATGGAGTGGCTGCTGCTCCACGGGCCTCTACCTAAGCAAATTTCAAGAGGTTGTAGCTTAATTGTACTTTTGCACTTGACCTGGTGTCCTCGTTCCTCTTTTTCTTTTCTTTTTATTTTGTTTTCTTTTGTATGTATTTGCTGCTTTATTTTTCTTGTTTTCTTTTTCTTTTACAGTCATGTCCTTTTTGTTTTTGGGTCTTGTTTTTCTTTTTGTATATTTGTTTTCATTTTTCATTTTCGTATTTAATGTTTCTTTCCACTCCTAATGAGTATATTGTGAGATTTAGGAGTGGGGGTTGGAAAACTTTGAAAAAGATTGAAAAAAATTAGAAAATTTGAAAATCCAAAAAGATTTTTCTTTTGTTGCTGGGGAACCTTCGTACTATTCTGATTAGCTTAAATCCCCTGTGCTTTGACTAATATATTACATGTAAATGTGACGTGCATGATGGGTCTCCATCCTCAGTGTGTCATTCTAAGCTCTAATTCTAACCCCAATTGATCATTATCGATGTGTAATTCAATCCTTATTTATATTACCGTCATTATCTTAAGGTCTTAATCTTCCATAATTGGCTCCCCCACTTGTCTTTGGCATGACTACTTTGGGTTTTTTGTTTGCATTTAGGGGGAAAAAAACAAAAGAGAAAAAAATGAGAAGAGGTTTTGAGGCATGCACTATTGGGCATTACCCTTTGAGGCATGTGCTACTAGGTGTTACCCTTTGAGGTAATACTGCAATTAGGAAAGCTTGCTTTCTATGTTAATAAGTCAATAATGTAGTTTGTGTCAGTCAAGTGGCATTGAATTTGATTCTGCTAAACCTAAGCCCTGGGATGATGGTGCACTTGCACACTAGCACTGGGATGGATTCAAAGTTTTGATGTACAGTGAGATGAAAAGTTAGTGCTTTGATGTCATCCATGGGGTATAGAGCCTTGATGAGTACATTCCGTTTATATGTAGGCCAATATCTTTGCTACATGGGTGATTTGGTTAGTTAGAATGTGCACAGGCTTCTCCCTTGTATATTTATGTTTGTAAATCCAACTGGTTTTATGTTGCTATCTTTTTTTTCCTTTTTCATTTTCTTTTCTAGATTTTGTGGGTATATCTTCTAGAAATCCTCACAAGACCATACTCGTCCACTAGGGGGTAACCTGGGGGTTTAAAGGGCTTGTTGCACACCCTAAGTACAGCCGTGATTCCTACGAAAGTGAGTTCGAATTTTATTTTCTTTTTCTAGGATTTTTAGTTTTATTTTACTCGAGGATGAGCAAAACTTAAGTGTGGGGGTTTTTATTCAGCCCAAAATTATGATATTTTATAGCATTTTATTATTTAATAATTGCTCAAAATAAATTATTAAATTAGAATTTTAATATTGTTTTATTTATTTTGTAGGAAGAATGAAATAGGGATAACCTGGGTGCCAAAGGATTTAAAAGAAGCATTGT
>NCQT01066479.1:1037-12059 GCA_002740465.1 Stenocereus thurberi
GGGGTGGCACCGGCTAGAGGGGCAGCGTGTGAAGTGCACGCGCCATCAACATAGAAGGCTATGTGTTGTGTTCTTCTTCTAAAAGCCCTTATCACACCCGATATACGCCATGCCGGCTTCAAATCCATCAAATCATCGCCTCTCACATGCCACCACCTTGGTTGCGATTGAATGCAGGGGTTGCATCTTCTGAATTGGTTCTGGCTGACCCATATGGTGGTGGTGGTGGTGGTGGCGGTATGGCAGAAGGTGATATAAGACGATGGCTAGGTGTAAGGACGGGGCAAAGGAGAGCAGTAGTGAGGTGTTTGTATCATATGGGTGTTTTCTGCAGTGGTTCGGTGGTAGAATGAGCACTGCCATGGAGTAGGAGGACAAGGTGTAGGGGGAGAGAGCAACCATGGTGTTGAGGCCACTAAGGAGCTTGGAGCTCCATTTTGAGTTATTAGACTACAATGCCATCAAACTTTCAACCTTTATCAAATATACCAGTAAACTTTTTTTTTCTTTCAATTATGCCATTACAAAACTTATTTTTAAGCAAATATACCATCTCACTAATTATTCACTGGCTATAACAGGTAAATATCGTAGTTTGACACCCCACTCCTGTCTCCTCTCTTTATCTCTCTCTGCATCTACGAATTGAAGATGGTGTTCCACTCGACGGTGAGGCCTAAAGCTAGCTAGCGACCACATCATCTTCATGGGTCTCGATAAGTACACTAACAATGACCTTATCAAACACTAATTTCCTGAAGATATTTAAAATGGAGAAGCATGCGGAGTAGCAGAGCACAAGGTGAATTAATTAAGCCCCATTTATGCGCAATCCAACAATGAAAGCATGAACTGAGTTTTATTTGATTGTCGACAGTGCTCTCTAAAACGAAACAAAATAGGAGAGGGGGAATTGAACCTGGGAGGCAACCCAACTCGGTGCTTATTCCATGCCTTTAATGGTGGAAAATAGGGTTCTCTAAAACAGGAAGACCAAGTAAAGACCGACGCTAGGAAGACTCAAACTTGAATGCAAATTCGTGAAATCTAAAATGAAAAATCGAAGAAATTCTATTTAAGATTAAAAGAATAGACACAACGCATGAAACCAAAGCCACAAAAAAGATCTAAAAATTCAGAATAGGAGAAAGAAAATTCGCCAAAAAATGGGATGAACTAAACTGATTTAGAAGCCCAATGCTGTTATTGCCTTTGCCTTCATACACAATGTCGACTCAATCTGGCCATCCACTTTGAGGATGGTGTAAATGGTGGGGATGACCTGTGAGGTGAGACGGTTTCTGCTTGAAGGAATTGACATTTGGCATTTAGTGAGAGATGATTGTAGAGGTTGATAATGTTGAATGTTGGAGCACTTGATGAAGATGACGCCGTTGATGATGCATGATAGAAGTTTACAGAGGAAGGCAGAGGAAGGAGTCTGAGGTGAGGGTGGGAGGCGTGACAGGGGAGGAAAGAGAATGTGAGGGGTTGTGATGGACATTTGGAAGTCTTGTGCCTTTTATGGTTTTTAACCATTTATCTGGGAAAAAGGAGAAGGAAAGGGGGAAAAAAAAATTATTAGTGAATTACTGGTAACAACAGGTCAACGAGATGGTGGGTAGTATTTTTGATCAAAATATTATTTTATAACGGTATAGATGGCAGAAAAAAAAGGTCAGTGGCACATTTGATAAAAATTAAAAGTTTGATGGCATAAAATTAAAAGAACTCCTCCATTTTTGGTTGGTGAGAGCTTAGAAAGAGAGAGAGGTGCTAGAGGTTTCGAGGGTTAAGGAAAGAATATTTTGGGCTGGGGTGTGCTTTTTATGCCGTGGCTCTACTTTTATTGTTGGGTTATTTTTAGATCGAGAACCCCTCTAATTTTGTTTTTTTAAATTTATGATGCTTTGTTTTAAATTAACAATGACATTTACTTTTCTGGGTAAAATTGATTGATGTTTTGGCATGGATGAGATCTTGCCAATGCTCCAATAATTCATATGAATCTCTTTCGTAAGAATGTGTATAGTGAGTAAATAAGCAACATATTATGAATTCGTTTCATAAATTTGTAATAATTATATAAATGTATTTTATATAATTATTTGCAACAAATATTTGAATTCGTTTCACGTTATCTGAATTTGATGTTATGTTGAGAAGCCTTATATGAATTTGTTTCATAGTATAAGTGAAATTATATAAATAAGTTTATATTATATTATGTTTAAAGTTTTTATGTATTCCATGCCATTACTTGAATGTGTAAAATATGAAATTATGTCATGAATTCGTTCCACAAAATTTAATTTCATAATATTATATGAATATGTTTTATATAATAATTTGTGAGCAATATTTGAATCCATTAAGTGTTATATTGAGAAGTTTTATTTTGAATTCATTTCATATATATTATTTAAATTTGTAATATTATATGGATGGGTTCTATATATAATTATTTTTGAATAATATTTCAATATGTTTCATGTTCCAAATTATGCTACATACATATATTTTATATAATATTTGGTTACACGAATGTGTTTCATTTCAATTGCTGGTTAATTATTTTATATAAATACATTATATATATAGGCAAATTACACGAGCTTTTATGAATCTGCTAATTGTTGTAACGCTTTCCCCTTGCACAACTTAATGCACACAGATTCGTTTCATGTTTTATGTAATTGTTATCATTTCATGAATCTGTTCATGAAAGTTAAACTCATAATTTTATGAATACATTTTATAATTTATGGGTGACAATTGAATATGTTTTATATTAACTATCATAATATAAATGTGTTTTACATAATATTATGCTATTTGGGATTCTATGGACTTCGTTTGTGACATATAATTATGTATACAAATTTCTTTTATATTTTTGTGAATGTGTTTCGTAATGCAGTTTCGTGACATTATATAAATGTGTTTTGTATAATAATATAAATTTTTGGTTTAATATAATTGTTTATTATATGTTATTAACCTGAGTTGTAAATTACAAATATGTAACCTGTTACAATGATCGTATAAATTCATTTTATGCAATATACCTTCATGCAAATTTGTCGTACATGGCTAAGTTAAATAGCTTTGTGATAGTTCTAAATTTGTTAATCAGTTTAACAAAGTTATGTGCGGCGTAACTTTTGTTTATGAATAGACGTGGTAATTAAATTATAGAAATTTCTAATTCATATTTGTATGTGATGATTACGAGTTTAGTGAAATTTTTGATCATACGATATGATAATTTAATTATTTTAGAATATGCCTAACGTCCATTTTTAATATATATACACTTCTATATATGGCAATTAAAATATGTCGGGTGATTTTTTCACAAATAAAAGCTAAATGACACTAAGTATGACATTTGGCATCAGAAGAGTTAGTTTTTTCCAAACGAGTGCAAAGTGTCGGAACACTTGGCAACTTCTGTGTCTACTAGGACAGACAAGGAAGAGAATGACAAAGATGTTACTGCTAGTAAGTAGTGTTGAGAGAGTCTAAAGGCATGCCAAACATGGTTAGAGAAGGATCGACCCACAAGCTATATTATCTTACATTCCATGCATGATCATTTGATGCGGGAATTTGAAAGTTATACCATTGTTGAGGACCTGTGTGATTAGCTTAGCATTAGTTTTGACCAGAATTATTCCGCTCTTAGAGCTTCAGACCTGGTGGTGGTATTTTCAAAAAGGTGAAGGTCAAGGAAAATAGATAGAAGAATATAACACTTGTGAAGTTATATAATTGTGAAAGAAGAAACCCCACACTCAGGATTGTCCTGAGCTGACTAAGGTATCTCCTTTCATAGTTACTCCTAAACCACATGTGTGCTTCCATGCATTAGTTGCCAACTCATTTCCTTAGTGGATTGTAGACACGGGAGCGACAAAGCACATAGTTTAGGACTGAGCTGGCTTTGTGAGCTTACATTGCTGCTTGGTGGGTCACAGACTATTGTGCTAGGGAACGATAGAGAAAAAGATGTCCTTGGCATATAGACATATTAGATCTGACTCCATGAAAGGAATACATTGCGTCCTCACGATGCTCTCTGTGCACCTGTGCTGCGATGTTTGCTTGTGTCTTTTGTTTCTTTACTAAGACTAGGTTTCTCTTTTTGAATTTCATCTATCTTTCGTAAACATTATATAAAATGGTAATTGTTTTTCCATGCAAAATTAAAAGGTGTTTTCATTGTTTTGGAATTAGACGATATAAAACTTCCGCTGTTTTTTCTCATTCTTAGTATGTTTTCAAATCTCTTAAGAGGCATGCCCCACTTGGCCATGTGGGCTAAGATGGAATGGGAAAGCTAGCTAAAGATGGTATTTTACTGTATCATTAGACCTAAAATGCCCATTTGTGGCCCATGTTTAGTTGGCAAAGCAACCATGAAGCCTTTTTCGTAAGGCTTTAAGGGCATCAAGTCCCTTAGAGTTCATTCACTTCAGCATCTGTGAGGCTATGAATGTGAAAGCACATCATGGAGTCATATATTTGTCGTGATATGAGTATGTGTATGTATTATCTCACCATTATTAGGTACTTGATATGTTCAAATACTTTGTAGTGGAAATAGAGGCACAATTTGAACAAAAAGTTAGGCTCTTCAAACCAATCAAGATCATAAATATCTCTTGATATGTTCAATGAATTTTCTCTGGAAAAACGTATACAAAAATAGCTAACAATTCCATGCACTATGTAGCAAAACAGTGTTGTAGCACGTAGAAATTCTACATTGCTTGGCATGGTCAGGTCGGCACATGTTAAACTTCCAATTACTTTTTAGGGGATGTGCTGCTCACAACAGCTTTTGTCCTTAAACCATGTGCCAAGAAAAAGTGTACCTGCCACTCCATATGAGTTATGGTATAGTAAAAAGCCATCCTTAGATCACTTACATTCATGGGGTTCGGCTGGTCATGTGCATAACCCAATCCACAAATATGGGAACTTGGTTTGAGAGCTACCAAGATGGTGTTTATAAGGTATCCCAAACATTTCAAAAGATATGTAATGTACAAGGAACATCCCAATTCTGGCATGACGAAAATCAATTCCCATAATGTCAATTTTTTTGAGAATGAGTTCCCAAGTACTAGTGAAATTAAGAAAGACCTCGAACTGTGTGAGTTGCAGTAAGACTTTCAACCATCTCTCAGTGAGGGGGAGAAATTGATATCTCATCAAGTCACCAAGGATGGTACACATTCCCCATATGAGAGGAGCAATGGAGGTTTGTCTTTGTAGGCACCCTCAATTTCCTATTTCTGAGGAGAATCAACCCGATGATGAGATTCATCGTCAATCTCTAAGTCCTGATCATGTGCTTCCTCCACAAATTTAGGATCCCATCCCTGAAAGGGATAGTGAGAGTGATTCTTCACATACAAAGGGTCCCACACGGCTTAAAAATAATGAAGGTCCTAGAATCCGAAGGAGTAAGCGTGGAAGAATTCTTAGAGGATACTTCCAGATAGAAGAAGAAACATTCTTACGCACTCCTTTTTGGAAGTACAACATTCTTCCTCTTTTTAATAGGTAGTTTATTCACCAAAGAGTGGATATACAATATAAGGGATGAGATGGACGGAAGGAAAGAAATGAAGTTTGGGAACTCGTTGATCTTCCACTACGATATAAGTCTATTGAAAACTAGTGGGTTTTCTAGATAAAGCATCAAAAGATGGATCAATTGACAAGTTCGAGGTCCACCTAGTGGTAAAAGTCCTTACCGAAATTAAGGGAATAGACTATGAAGAGATTTTTTCTCTTGTGGTGAGATTAACTTCTATTTGTCTACTCCTAGTATTGGTTGCCCATTTAGACTTCTAATTGTTCCGAATGGATGTAAAGATCGCTTTTCTCAATGGTAACCTTGTGGAAGAGATTTATATAGATCAACTCATCGATGTTATATCAAATAAACAAGAGGACAATGTGTGCCATCTTAAAAGGTCTATCTATGGTCTTAGAAACCTTTTAGATCTTGGCACTTTAGATTCCATCAAGCCGTTGATTCATTTGTCTTATCCATAGTTTCAGATGAACATTTTGTGTATATCAATAGAATAACTTGAGCGATTATGTTTCTTGCTTTATATGTTGATCACATACTTCTAGCTAGGAACAAATTGTATATGATCGAAGCTACTAAGAAGTAGTTGTTTTCTGTCTTTGAGATGAAGACATGGGTTAAGCTAGATATGTCCCAGGCATGGAGACAATCAGAAACCATTACAAGAAGCTATTGGGTTTGTGCTGGAATTGTACATTAAAAAGATCTTGGAATAGTTTTAGCCACTTAATTCCAAGTCTATAAACACTCTAGTGAGAAGGGACTGACCTTAAGTCTTTATCAATGCCCTAAAATAGATGATATAAAAAAGAAAATGAGCAAGGTTCTTTACGCTAATGCGGTAGGAAGCTTAATGTATGCCATATTTTGTACGCGGCTTCATATTTGCTTTGCGGTTAACTTAGTAAATGTTACCAAAGTAACCCATGGCCTGCTTACTGGCAAGCCATCAAAAAGAGCAATGCACTACCTTTGTGGTACAACCGACCTAGTCCTTTGCTACTAGGGTAAGGACTTAAGATTGATGGGATATTCAATGACGAATAGGGTGTTGAATCGGACGAGTGTACATCAACCTTAGGAAATGCTTTCACCCGTAGTGGGAACTCATCTTATAGTGCAGTATGAAGCGAAATTCCACATCACTGTCAACTACGATGGTAGAGTGTGTTGCCTTTTATCGTAGAGACAACGGGGATTGCCATTAGGTATATATATACACTAATAAGATGATTGTTGTTCACTTGACTAAACCTATTCTAATTGATGTGTTCAAAGCTCATATGTTGACTCTAGGAATTCCTGGTTTAATGCTTGGATGTATCTTTTTATGTTATAGACATGTTTCATTTGTAATGACCATATGCTCATAATTTATTATCACACATTAGACATATTATGATGTCACAGGCTTCTGATTGGCCTAGTCACGCAGGCAACCATGCTTATGCTTGATTGATGGGAGAATGAAACTAAATCATATTGGTACTAGATATGCATTAGTGATTCATTATAAAATTAGTATATAAATAGTGATAGAATATTGTCACCTAAGTAAGTTTAAGATGAAACTTGAGGGAGTCGAATATGAAATATTGGATTTCATATTGAAGCTTTAAGAGACAAATCTTGAGTTTCAAGATTAACATTAGTAAATTGATCTAGTTGCTCAGGTTAGATTTTTGAGTAAAATCTAGATTGGCGATTTGCTTGGCATAAATGGTGACATTCCTAACTGAGTAGGAGCTATGCCATAATAGACATTTCATACTATGTGTGCTACTCAAATGATCTATACAAGGAGTGATAGTTGACTTCCTTGTCTCTTACCACAATGTGACCCTATGAACGATGCCATTTAATTTAAAGTTATGATATAAAGTCGAAGCTTGATGATGCTACTTTATTGTTTCTTAAGGACCAGCATATTTACGGTTCAACAAGAATATGTCAGGAAAACAATTAAGCTAAGGTGAAATATCATCAGTGTTTAAGGAAAATCTACCCATCTTCACCATACCAGCTCGAATGATTATACTGAGTATATAATCATATAATATATCGTAAGTTATAAAGGTACTAGATATGCTATCGGTGATGTTTAGATGATCTAGGGTATCATATTTTGTGGAAGTATTATGTTAGTTAGATGGTGACTTAATATTACACTATGTGTTACTTTCTACTTGCACATCTCATTTTTGGTATGAAGCGTGAAAAGTTGTGATTCATTAAGAGACATGTGGTTTACAGATTACATGGCTGAGTGAGAGCCATTGGCTAGCCCTAGGGATGGCAATGAGTTTGGTCTGCATCGGGTCCTCCTGGACCCAGGCTAATTTATTTTCCTTGTGCTTGGACCAAGAACCCCTCCAAACCCATCGAGTCTTGAAAAATGGGGCCCAGACCCAGACCCTGTGGGTCTAATAAGTCCTTAGCAGGCCCATACATTTTTCAAATCAAAGAACTTTTGCAATAAATTTTTTACTTTTTTTAAGACTCCAACATAAATTCCCACATTGTCATGACAAAAAATTAGATTCAAAAGATATGACATTTAATATAATAACAATGTTCCTTTAAAGCGATAGATTTTGATCAAATAGGCCTAAGAAAGTGAGAGATGCGAAGTGGAGAAAATATTAAGAGATCGAGGATAATAAGCAGTGGCTGTTAATGTGAGGACATGGCGCAATTCAAGGTGGCAAAAGTTAAAGGATTTTAGTCACTTAAACTTAAGGTATAGTCAATTTTCACATTAATGAAAAAAATTAAAAATATTAACCGGCCTTAAATGGGTCCTAGGTCAGATCTAGGTCTCAAAATTTCAAACCCAGACCCAAGCCCGACCTAGTGCCACTAAGACCCACACCTGCTTAAGACCCATTAGATCCCATTTCATTGGACCCAGACCCTTTAGTTTGGATCGGATCTAATGGGTCTAATCTAGGTTCAGACGGCCCCTTAAGTCAACTAAGTTGTGGAGATTAATAGAACCTAAACCTATATAAAGAGATGTTCAGGGAATTAATTTGGATCAGCCACATGAACCCTAAACAGAACCTCCAGACTCTCTCTTTCTCTCACAGCTATCTCTCCATCACCCGAGATTCAGGTGAGGGACATTGCAAATCGATGGTAACTTTAGCAGCCACTGCTGGATCGTCTATACCGATTCGTGGCCAATTCCATAGCAATCAGTTCCTTCACTTCCGCACCTAAAGGTATGTCCTTTAATTTTCTACAGAAAAAAAAGAAATGTGCCTCAAAGTGATGGTTCGAAGGATGATACGTCCATTATAACTACTATTCCCATGATATGTGGGAACCATGGAATTTTATGGTCTTTTCTTTTTTTTGGGGATTTGTCTAGAATTAGAAGAGAACTATTACCAGCCAATTTACCCCTCCAAAGAATCATATCTTAAACGGTTGAAATATGATATGTTAGCCTCTTTCAACAAGATTCCAAAGTTAGTATGTACGTGTTTTTTCAAGATCAAATGCGGTCCAAAAGCGCATGTCCAGAAGATATATTGGACTACGTCTCAATTGAATGGCCAACAAGTGCTCGTTCATTTTTTTTTTTTGGGGGTGATTGAGACTGCTTGTTTATTAAGAAATGTTAATATCCATTTAAGACTGCAGTGCACTGATTGAGCTTGGAAAAGTGGTTTAGCGAGCTCATTATCTAGTTGAACTAGTTGGTATAGGTAATCTGACGAAGTTAGAACATCATTGGATTCTAGAAATTCAAGCAAAAGTCAATAATATTACTTTAGGAAAAGTAACTGGATTTTTCAATATGTATCATAAATTCTAGTCCATGACTGAAAGACGTTCTATATGAGTGTACTATAGAGACAATATTGTTGGATATCTAAGTTATAGTAAAGATTATATGGAAGCTGAATGTATTATCTGGATAGATTTTTACGATTATCCCTTAAATATAACAGTTGAAAATTCCTTATCTAAAAAACGAAAGTTTTGCCTACATGATCATTTTAAATAATGGGATCCTGAGCATTTAGACAGTGAGATAGATTTGCGATGAATATAATCAAGATAACAAAGGATGAAAGGACGTGATTGGAGATAAATAATGCATGTTAATCCTAATGTAGATGAGTAACTCAACAACCATTGGATGCTTTGAAAAGTAACTCTACCTATTTTTTTTGGAAGAATGCAAGCATATTGTTGTGAGTCCTATCCTAACTAGGCAATTTGCGTCAAATAATGAGTCAGTTTGCATATTTTCATTGCGTGATATAAAATACAGCTGTCAAAAAGCATATAGATAGTCTGTGTATAGTACCCATCAGGGAACCCAGAGTGGCTTACATCCTTTATAAAAGGAGATGTTGTATGAACTGAGGGAATATGATCGCTTGAGTATACTTGAACTAAAGAGAGGTCAAAGCCTTTCATTTTTCTTAGAGCAAATACTCCAGTGATCACCATAGCAAGTTTCTCTTCAGTTTGTAAACATTTTCACTTTAAACTTTCAACCAAAGAACTCATGATGTGAATGTTGTTCATTTGAGTCTTATGTCTTAAATATTGTAGTTTCTCGATTAATGTCTCATTATCCTTTAAAAATAGGAAAAGTATCATACACTCCCATTGAAATATATGTATAATGTTCCTTTTAACCTACAACTTTTGAAATTATTATTTAACCCTCCTCATCTTAGCTATTGTTTTTATATACATTAAAATAATAATTATTTAATCCCACTTCACCTACATATTTTTGGTTGAGAAATGTGGCCATGTGAAAACAATATCCAAGGTGACACGGTTAAATAATATTTCTTAAAAAATAAAAAACTTGATTAGTGGCTACAGTTTGACGTGAAAGCAAAACGAATTCATGATATGTGTGATCAAAGAGTGTTGTGGTTAGGATCAATATCTGTGAGCTCAAAGGTAGATGAGCGCCAATGTTGTTCATCAAATAAGTTCAAGTAATGGTTAAAATTCTCCAATTAAGTTTGCTTCATTTGTGTGAAACACAATCGCCCTATAATTATAAAAAATATGATATTTAAAATATAAAAAAGAAATTGTGATAATCAGAGCCACTAAAGTCATTATATTTCTTAAGTCTTGGAAAATTGGTTTGATTGTGTATTTTACCTAAGCTAACCCTCATTTCATAATCGAAAATTCTACCATAATTGAAAAAAAAATCAACTATCATAGTTGAAATTGTTGTAACCGTTGATGTAATTTATATAAATCTCAGCCGTTAATTTTAAAAAAAATGACCTGTTATAGCCGGTCACCAACAGGTCGCCAGTTACTGATTTCACGCTCGCTCTTTCCCTCTTTACTCTCTCTCCCCCCTCCCCTCCATTGTCACTGCAGTTTTCAACTCCCTTTCTCTCTCCTCTCGCACATTG
>NCQT01066530.1:5245-16283 GCA_002740465.1 Stenocereus thurberi
TCAATTTTTAATTTTGCATTATTATTTAGAATGATGATATATATCTTATTACAAAACACTCTTAAATATCTTATTTTAATTTAAATTAATATATTTTATGACTTAAAGTCATCAAATTTTTAATAATTACAATTTACTATGAGTTATAAAGCTCTAATACTCGTCGATTATGCTAACAAATACAAATTGACATCCTAACCAGATGAACCTCATCCACAAAGGCATATCATATATGTAATTTTGTGAATGTGAAAGATTATATATAAAATGATGATTTTACACAATTTATAAGTTTTGATATCTTTTCACTTTTCAATCATATTTTTTTTCTAATTTAATATGTATAATATATAATTTACGTAAAAAGAAGACGCTTAAGAAGTGTCTTGTAGTAAGACATTTATCATTTTGCTATTATATATATGAATAAATTGTAAAAAAATAATTCATGTATTTTTTTGCAAAAATGAATTATTAATATTAATAGCAAATTTTTTTGAAAAGTATAATAATATACTAAATATAAAAATAAGTAGACATCAATATAGTTATTTTTATTAATAATGGCAGTCTACCACACATAACAAGAGTTTGACTTAAAATTATAAAATACCTTAGTTCCACTCAAGAAAAATATAAGACTTCGGTCATGTTTGATAAATTAGCTGTTTAGGTAGCGGATAGTGGTTTAGGTAGCGGATAACTGTTTATATAGTTGATAGCGTTTCTAATTTAGTTGTTAGTAGATACTGTTTAGATTACCGATTGAAACTAATGTGTTTGGTAAATTTAGCTATTATACTAGCTGATTAATATAAATTGACATAAAAGGATATAAATAATTTCCAAAGATAAAATTTTTAAATAATATTTTTTGCCTAAAAAATATAAAACGCTACTTTTAAATGTTAAACGTTAATACTATTAGCTTTTCAAAAACCCTACTTAAAACACTAAATGCTACTGGAAATGCCAGTGAAAATACTAGTTTATCGAATACTAAAAATTAACTAATTAGTGCATTAACCTAATCAAAATACTAAATACTACTCAAAATGCTATTGCCCCACACAACGTTCGAGTTCAAAAAAAACAATAGAATAGTATAACTAAAAAATATACTATAAAAATGCAATATCATCCAGGCCGAATGATAATAATGCTACATTTTTTAACTTAACGCCCAGTGGTCAAAAATTTTAAAAAAATTGTCCACATGTCATTGTTGGGCTAAAGACAAAAAGAGAAAATGACCGGACCGAGGAGCGTGGCAACAAGATTGCTGCTGCATAGTACTTTTTGGACCGTTGTCTTACTTTTGGACCGTTGTCTTACTTTTGTACCATTGTCCCCCACATATATTGTAGTTTGCACTTTGCATATTGCCTTTTTTTTTGCGTGTACGGCTGGATGCAAAAAATTTTTGTTTTTTAATAATGGTAAGTAAACTCACTTAAAAGCATAGTTTTAAAGTAATCTAAAATTTATAGATTTCGACTATTTAATAGTAATTCTTTATTTTTTTTAAATCCACCACCTATTTTCATATTCTTATTTCTAATACAATAAATTCTATGATCTAAATCGCAACATATCACCGTATCCATTATATAAGTATGCCACCACCTAAAAATTCAATCGATGTTTGGGCTAAAGACAAAAGGAGAAAATGAGTGTGCGAACAGATCATCTCAGTAAGGTGGACCAAGGAGCGAGACAACTGGATTGCTGCTGCATAACACTTTTTGGACTGCTGTTTTGCTTTTGGACGATCATCCCTTCTCATCTCCATATTTTATTATAGCTTGCACTTTGCACATTGCCTTCTTTTTATAAGGCTAGATGCAAAAAAATTATTATTTTTTAAATAATGGTAAGTAAATTCACTTAAAAGTATGATTTTAAAGTAATCTGAAATTTATGGATCTAGACTATCTTGTAGTAGTTCTTTTTTTTTTTTAATCCACTATCTATTTTCATATTCTCATTTCTAATACAATAAATTCTATTATCCAAATCACATCATGTCACCGTATTCACTATATAAGTATTCCATCACCTAAAAATTTGTATCGTATAGGGCCACCTTAAGTGAAAAAAAAAATGTGGGAGAAGAGAGGGAGAGACCAGGTAAAAAAAATGTATATATATCTCAAACTTCTAATGTGATTTGAACACACACCTCGTTATTTTTGTAATACTTACTATAGGGCATCTTTCTGCTTGGCCATTTGTTTTTTTATTTTTTATTTTTTGGATCTTGGACATAATTTGGAGCACAAAGAAGCAACTTGTCATGTATCCTCCTAAATCATCCATGTATTAGTTTAGAACAAGAAATAAGAAAGTTGTGGATTAATAATTTGATTGTCTCACTCAACCATAGTGACATCATTAAGAGATTTAAAGTAATATTATCTTATTAATAGATATTAATTCAAGTAGTTTAATACCTATGATTAAAAAAAATATAGACTCTTATAAGTTGGTAATAATTTGGTTGATGAGGGTCTTTAACTCCCCGTGTTTCTCGTATTTTTTTATGTTAGCAGTATTTTGATATTGGCTTGGGTTGCTATTAACTAACTTAATTAGATATTTACTGTACTGTGCTTATCTTTATCTACATAATGTCAGGGGACTTTCCTATATATTGTTTTTGATACCTTTGGTTTGTCAAGTTCTTTTCAATACTAAAATATTTTCCCAAAAGTTCTTTTATGAGTCGTTCGGAATCGATCTCTCTAGGAGTAGTAATACTCATATATGTAAAATCGCCTATATCTGAATCTTTCCAAACCCACACAAGCAGAACCTGAACTGAAAACAAAGCCAAAAAGATAGAGATACCCGTACTAGCTAGAGACACATGAGCTCAAAGCCACAAATAGGCACCGCCAGTCGGCCACCCAAGTTGCCCTTGTTTGTTTTGCTGATTTCGCTCAGTATCATCAATCTCATCAAAACTTGCTGTCATTTTGCCCTCTTGGGCACCAATACAATGATTTTGACTAGAAGGGGCAAAATCTACTACAAATTCCAAACCATGAAAGTATACCTATGAAGTAGAATCTTGACACAAAAAGGATTTGATCTTATCAAAATCTGATGGGACGAAAATTTTTATTCACTAATATTTGTTCATATGTTTTTTAACAAAATCCTGCTGCGTATCCTTAGTTTTTGACACAAAAGTAATTTATATTTACACAGTTATGGCCACCTGGTCTATTAGTATTTCTTAGTTCGTTCTCTTCTGCGTATCTTTAGTTTTTTTTTTTTTCATTAAATGTGTTGATAAAATCCTTCTTCTGTAAAATGTTTTCATAAAATCTTATTTTGTGGATCTCTTGGATTCAGTTTCTCTACAGGCAGGGATGCCAGTAGAAGTAAGGTTTGCTACATCTGAGTCTCCGTAGACCCCACAAAAGCAGGACCTACACTGGGAGGTGGTGGTGTTATTGTTTTTTAACAAGTTTATTTGACAAATTGATAATATATTGAATATACTATGTATTTAAAAGGTCAAGGTCCTTACAACATGTGTATGAGAGTTTAGCAACAGATTATGACAAATTTGTTCAATCAATGGATGGTACATGTGAATAAGATTCTTATTCAATCAATTGATGGTACCATGAATAAATCTACACAACGCATGAAAGTTAATAAGCAAATTATGATTAGGCCCAGATTAACATGAAATCACAAGTATCAGCGATTTGATTTTTTGTTTTCTACAAGATAATCAATGAACTTTTGAATATAGTAATTATTCAAGTCCTTATTGCCAAAAACACCTTTCATTTTCCTAGCATTGGCCCTTAATTCTTCACCTTCTTTCTCTACCATTGCCAATCTGATTGCCTTGGTCACAGACTCCCACCTTAATGAGCCATCCGGTTCATCACGGGCAACCTCGACCCCGAGCCTTTTGCCCGCCACCATCCTAGCGACGAGCCCTTGGTCGTTCATTATGGGGAACAACACTAATACCCGCCCTAGCCCTAGACCCTCAATAACCGAGTTCCACCCACAATGAGTCAAGAAACCCCCAATTGACGGATGACTCAGTATCTTTACTTGTGGGGCCCACCCAATATGGACCAATCCTCGGTCCGAAACACGGTCAAGGAACCCATTAGGAAGCANATCCAACACAAATCGAGTTGACCCGGGCAGGTCTCGGAGGACTAACAAAAAGGGCAAGTTAGAATGCTCCAACCCATGAGCCAACTCAGTGAGTTCCTCTTGACTCGGAGGAGACTCACTCCCTAGTGCAACATAAAGTACAGAATCTTTTTCTTGTTTGTCCAACCAATTCTCAAGTAAAACCCACTTTTCACCACCATCAAATTCATCACAATTTGGGAAGAGAAATCCAATTGGAATTATACTTTTTCCATATAACTTGGAGAGAAGCTCAAGCCACTTAGATTCAAACTCATAAGCACTCCTAATGCACACAAAATCACACCCTTCAATGGAGGACCCAAACCGCACCGTATCAGGGGTGCCCATGTCTTCATCAACTGAGTGCAACAACTTCACCACCTCATGCAGATGATAAGTGATCTTGGACTCCATTTCCATGGGAACCCACCTAGGAACAACCGCGAAATCCTCAGGGCTAGAACGGTAATTTCCTATCAGCTCGCGTGGCGGACCTAAGTATGCAAGGGACGCAGCATTGAAAAGGGCTAAGTAGGCACATGACGCGCCTACCTTAGCCGAAAGAGAAGGAATCCAATGAGAGGTGAAGTCGTAAATGACCCAGTCTGGCCTGAGGTCCTCCAGGAGACCAGCAGTGCAGTCTCTAAGCAGATCGAACCGTGTCTTCAGCTTGGGTTGCAGGGTGGGTGGCACATCCATGGAGGACTCAGCTTCATCAGGGACACCCTCAAGGTGAGGCAAAGGGAGACTAATCAAGCTTAAGTTGCAGGATAAGTCTAGGGGTATTTTGGGAAGTCTAGCAATGTTTTTAGGGGTTGTTATGAAATACACTTTGATGCCCTTCTTGGCTAAGCACTTGGAGAGCTCTAAGAAGGGTATCAAGTGTCCCATGGCTAGCCATGGAAGCACTACTACCTTAAGAGAAGTGTGGGTTTCCATGGCGATATCGACTGAGATGTAAGAAAACAAGTAGACACAAGATCTTACAAAGTCTATTTATGACTTGGATCTTCTATATGTAGTATTGGAGTGGGGAGATTATTGGTAATTACTAAATTAATAGCTAGCGAGTCACATTTGACTTAGAGAATATATTCAAATTTGGATGGCTGGGTTTTGGTTTTTTTCAAATGCAAGAGGCAAAAAGATGGGATATTATAATGGGTTGGATCCAAAAATAGGGGCTATATGTGATCTTTCCAGCAGAGATTGTTGGTCGATTGAGAACTTGGGTGGGTGGGGATGCCGCTTGCATCTTCTTATAACTCTTTGCATTTTTGACCGAACTCCTACAACTTTTTACATCTAACTCTTTATGTATTTTTTTTTATAATATTTAACTTGTCATTTATTTTTTCTCATCATATATCATATATCATCATATATCATATATCTATACAACTATATATAAAATTAAGTGATAGCATATGAAGTTGACATGTGAATGGCTTAGAGGGCAATAAAAGGTTGAGTTGTTATTGGGTTAATTTGTCTTTCATTTACTAATAAAATTTATTACTGATTTTTTTCACATTTAAATTGCTTATTATTGTCTGCATTTATATGTACAAAAATATTAATTTTCTTATTTAAAAAAAAAATACATTTATACCCAACTTTCTTCCAATTTTCTATCCATTGGAAACTGTTGAAACTTGAAATTAAGGAGTAAGATAAAATTTTTCTTTTTGGTGTAATTTTATCATGCGGGTAAAACAAGAGTGAGATCAATGTGTGATATTTTCAAGTGAAATTTTATGTTGAGCTAGCAAAGTGTTATTGGTTAATTTTTTTAATTAAATATTTATACTTATTATTTATGATTTAAAATTTAAAATACTTTTATATTTTTATATTTTAATACTTTCTTTAATATTTTATTCAGAGGCTTTAGTTCTGCTAGAGCTTTTAAAATTGGCTTAATCATAATAATTTCTAAAACTGTGAGTGACAATTATTGTCTTAATGCCTTGGTCATTACTCTATGATTTTGAAACAAATATTGATTATTTGTTTTTTAGGTCTTGAAACTTATGCAAAAAAGTACTGTTTGCAATGACCATTTAAAAGAACAAGCCATGCAACATTTATATCGTATGGATTCAAAAATATATATTTATATATTATAATATTAGGAAAATATAATTTCTTAGAGAGATATTTGGTTGATAATCTATATATTCATAACTTTATATCTTGAGTATTGAGTAAAAGGTTAGTTGGTGACCCTTTTTACTCCATCCGAAGAGGGCTCATAATATATAATCAAATATTATTGCAAATTAAAATTTTAAATATCAAATATCAATATGTATTCTCTCTTCATCACTTGGTAACCTCTCATTCTTTTCATTTTACTAAGCTCAATCTTTTAAATTTTCATGCTATATTTTTCAAACAATTTGAATTGTAATCTCTCATCATTTTTTTTAATTTTTATTATTCTCACCCTTTTAGATTTTCATACCAAGAGTTTCTACTTTTAAAAAATTTTAATTATCGATAAAACCTATTTGTTTTGAATATAGCATTAAAAAACTGATGTATAATATGTTAAGCTTGTACAGATATATAATATGTTAATCATAGAATTTTAAAAAAAATTTCACTTTATATATAATGTGGAAATTTTTTTAAAATTCTATTATTAACACATTGTACATCTACACAAGCTTATAATTTTTTGAGCAATCTAATATTTATAGAAGAAAATTTTAAATAAGCGAGATAATGAAACACTAAACCCTTTATTATATTATAGGGTAGAGATGTTGCACATATAAATTTGAAATGTTGAATTACTCTCTTTTGTGATAATTTTCTTACTCAGATTCATCTTATTTCATTGTTCTCATGGTTCTTTTTTATTTTTACTTTTATTTTTAAATATTATTCACTTTATTTTTATTAATTAAAGAATTATTAACATATGTATATAAATCGATAAAAAAGAAAAAAAAAGTCGATAAATAGATAAATTATGAATCACATAAACAAATTCACTAAAAAGGTAAAGCAACAGCCCCTACATCGCAGGGGTATCGCACTAGTATAATATAAAACTGAATGTGTTACTGGATGAGTGAGATTTGGCACAACATCATTGATCAGGTTGTTTTTTATTGTCCTTTTTCCTTTGAAATTGTGTAATTAATCACAATAGGTCAATCTTACTAACGTAAACTATGACTTTTGAAATCACAATACGTAAATATTCATATGCTTACACAGTGATAGGTTAGACATTAATGATCTCAAGTGGAAAATAAATTTATGACATAGGTTATAGAAAACCAAGGAAATCAATTGATGATAATAAGTATTATAACTTTTGAAATTACAATATGGCAATGTTCATATGCTTACACAATGATAGGTTACTTTTGTGTTTTCTCTGAATTCTAGTTCAAAATTCCAAAAAAATTTCACTCCTCATTACTATCAACTATGTCAATCATTTAGAAACTCATTATTCCACAAAAATAATAATAAACCATTACATTACAAATATAATTCAAAATCAGTAATCACGTCTCCAACATTAATACAAATTACAACTAATTAGTTAATAATTTAAATCTGAAATGAAGAATTACTTGTACTGATGCGAAGCGCGTCATGTACACTAAGTATCTATAGAAACATATATATTTTTATACTACCAATATGAAAAACTTATATATATTTTTATGTCCATAATATTTCTATATACATAACAACAAAATTTAATTAATTTGAATCATAGGCGAGTTTTGACATAAATCATATGTGCCGTTATAGAGAAAATAAGTTAACTTGTTTTTCAAATTATAGTAGGAAAATTGCATTAATGCTCGAGTTTCGATGTGAATCATATATAAAAATAGTTATACTGCAGATAATAAAAGCAGTTCAGCTATTTCATCCCTAAGTCTATCCTTAAAAATTTGATTATTATCATCGTACAATTAAATATTTGGTTGTTTGCCCACATTTGGGTCCATTGCTGAGATTGTTTTGCCTTTTTTATGCAGAACAATAAAATTGTAAAGAGTACAATAAGCACTGATTATCTGAAGCTGCTGCTCCAGTCTTATTTGAGGCATTATGTTAAAAATATTATTTTAAAATTATTTAATTTAAATAGAATTTCATTTTAAGGGTTTTATTCAATTTTGTTGAGAAAAAACTATTATTTTTAAAAATTTGTTTATAGGGAGATAAAATTAGCGTGAATAAAAAAAGACCTCATGTGTAGAGCCACATTCCATAAATTTGAGGGATTGAATTTATTTTATTGTTATTTAATTGATTTGTTTGAAATTTTTTCATTAATTATGTGATTCTAATATTATTTTTCCATCCACAATGATAATTGTAGAAAATATTTTTTTGTATAATGTTAAAAATTAATTTGTCTAGTGATACTATAAAGTTAATTTCACATATATCACTGACATATTATACGTAATTTGCCTCCATGAAATAATTTATTTTCACAAATCATACATAAAGACCAACGATTGTGCATATAATTATATTTATGCAACTTTTTAATAATTCAACAACTGCTTAAATCTATCATTACAATTCCATATAACTTCTTATAACTTCTTATAACTCCTTACAGATTCTTACATCTTTTTATACTTTCTTCACAGATCTTACAACTCCTTAGAACTACTTATAACTCCTTACATTTCTTTATAACTTACAGCTGTATCTTATCACGAAAAAGAACACATCTCAGTCATATGCAAGTATAGCAATATTTGCCACTCCCAAAGAAATATGTACCTACTCCCGCATCGAAACCATTCTTGTCATACTTCATTAGCCATGTTCATTTCATGTTTCAAAAAAAAAAGGTCAATCTTCTATGAAAATTTTTCAACTTCCCAGTTTAAACTTTCATAATTGTGTTGAAAGTTTCTTGCTACACATGGGCCTTTTATATACCAAAATTTTTAGAGTTCCAAATAATGAGGCTTTTGAATCAAGGTAATATTGATTGATGCTCAAGAAACCATCTCAATTGAAAGTGTAAATTGATGATTGAAGGTTGAGGAGTAGGGCTTATACTCTAATGCGATTTTTTACGTGAATACTTAATGATTGACAAGTGTGAATATTGCAAAGATGTTGAGATTCAAACTTACGACATCTTACTTTGAAAGACTTTGATGCTGTGGTTAACAATCATTTCCACTTGAAATCTAAACAGATAGTTAAGTATTTAAGTGCCAAGAATAGATTGTTATAGTCTACACTTACTCTCATTAAGTTCTTAAACATGGATATGTTATTTGATGTTCCTTACTCTCACTTTGGAAATGTGCAACACTTGTCTCCCAATTATCTTGGAGGTAAACGGTATACTAGCCTCTTTTATAGAAAAGAAAAGCTGATGTAGATGAAGGAATTGGACCTTTGTATGTGGGCTTCTACAAAGTTTATCCAATCTACCCCCTGCCTTGTTATGAGCAGTTAAGGTATAAATGAAGCGAGCTTGGTGGAGCTTGAGCTGAGCAAGCTTGGGCTCTTTTTGGTCGGTTAAAAGCTCGGTAAGCAGCTTAAAGTCTAGACTCGGACTTGGATACATAGTATTTAGCTCGGAGCTAGGTTCCGTTTTTTTATTTTTTGTTTGTCTTTGATAATTTTATTTTTTCCACGCAAGTGTATAAGAAACAAAAAGTGAACTAAGCTAAATCCAGTCAAGGCGAGCTGAGCTTTGCCACGCTCGGACTCTGCTCATTATGCTTTTGAGCCGGCTCAGGCTCAACTCGAGTTCGGTTGACTCGAGTCTAAGACGAACTCGAGCGTTCGATGAGCCGGCTCCATTTCGTTACAACCCTATATGCAATTTGTTAGATCTTCTGGATAAGAGTCAACGATCCTTGATGCTCACTAGTGTACAACCAAAAAACAAAAACAAAGAAAGAAAGACAAGAAAAGGTGACCTCTTTCTCTCCCTTAACTCCTTTTGANNNNGAAATAATAATAATAAAAGCAGTGCTCCCGTGGGAAACACTCGGATTTTATGGTGCACTATTAGTAAATTTTCTTGATAAATCATCGATTTTTTTGGGCCAGGTAGTCAGTGGATGAATTATAGGCACTAAAATGAAGTTTAATCGGTGGGCCAAATCATGCAAAAGCCCAGCGAAAACTGGGGTGGACACGGGTCCAAGTGTGGGCTGTGGACCTTCAAAGGCGGGCACTGGGCTAATGCGGGTTTGAGGACAATGTTTAATGATTTCAATCTTTTATTTAATAGACCTTTTTCGTTTCATGATTTCTTTGTGAAAAGAGAGTGGAAACATAATAACCCCAAAAATGTTACTAAGAATAATGTTATTGGTATTTAAGAAGGTTTAGATTAATAATATTTCTTTTTCTACATCAAGGCATATGAAATTATAGACTGCTTGTTAATAATATGATTTTTTTTTAAAATGACCATTTTTCCCTTTCTTTTAAAGAATAGAGAAAATCCTGCAAGCTAAGGCCTTGTTCCTTTCATTGGTAAATCCAAATTTACCAATCTTAACCAACTGCAACCCACATCAACCCACTTCACGAACTTCAATTAAAAAATACTAACTTCAATTCACCTTAATCCAATTCTCACTATTTTAATCAACTTCTACACATCATATAAAAAAATATAATTTACTTTAACCAACTGTAACTCACTTCAAAGCACTTTAATCAACTTTAACCAAAAAAAAAAAAAACTCATTTCAATCTACTTCAACCTACTTTTACTAATCTTAACCTACTTTACTCATTTATCAATTTATATTCCCTAACGAAAATAACAGTCCCTAAGTAGAAAGAACTTTACATCCTAACTGGATGAAGATTATTAAAAAAAAAAAAAAAA
>NCQT01066549.1:8630-13630 GCA_002740465.1 Stenocereus thurberi
CTATGATTCGAGACTTCCTCTATATGAATCNNNGCATTGCTGTGCACTGATTCGGACATTCTGATCATACATTAACGAAATAATTCAATCACTGGAATACCTAAACATCTAAGTTAAGCATGCGCAACAAATACATTTAATGTAACTAAAAGATTATTGAAAATAAGCCCAAAGCTTCATTATATCATTTCATAACTCCTTATTTACATATGTAATTGTCTGTTTATACACATGATCAGGAAAATATACTACATCTAACTGACTAGACAAAGTCAGTTTTAACTCCTACCTCAACCCCAAACACTAACTAGCCCCGAGATACTACGTCCGTCACATTATCAAAAAAAGATAGGGACCATATCATCACAGTCGGTGAGGATTGGACTAACTATATACAATGTCATATCCTACACAAAATACATTCATCCAAACCGACCATACTATAGACAAATAGGGCTCCAAAGAAAACTATTAACACCAACCCCTAGAACCACCTGACGATCCCTAGATGGATCGTAATCCGGGTCGGACTCATCATCAGACTCTTTGCCTGAATCGATGCTACTAGTCGATGCTTCCGATTCAGCATCACCAACCTCCCGCTCAACCTGTTACTCCACTATCATCTCGTCAATCTCTTGACCGTGTTGCTGCTCTATCCCTGCCTCATCAATATCGTGATCCTTCTCGGGATCATCCTCCTCCTCCTAATGGCCCTCATTCTCAGAACTGACCACCACTATCTCTAGTGTATCAGGGAGGTCTATCACCACATGAGCCTCACCCGGACTGTTAGGCATCAATGGGGTACCTGGTGCGGGCCCGGAGGGTAGTCCCTGTGCCGATGCTGGAGCTGCAGGTGGGGGATGTGCCTGATGTAATGGGAAGACATGCTATAGAGTCTCCATGATAATCCCCCTCTGCTCAAATTCCTCTCTCAATAACAATTCTGTAGCAATAGTAGTTCAAGCTCCCTGGGTCTGAAGCCTAGGCTCGTCCCAACCTGGATTTCCTATTACCATATAGTGATGATAACGGAGCCTAAACTCCATCCATGGATGAACTACGGGTAAGGACCAGAGTAATCTATGTGCACAGACCCTAATACTGTGAAACTCAGAAAAAGGGTCCTGTGCGTGAGCCTCTCTATTAGCATGCAATAGCGCGATGTGAGCAGCTACAGATGTACCCAACATCAAGTTAACAGCATAAAGGTCTATCTAACAAAGAAAAGACATATATGAGAGGCATACATAACTATAATTAAGGAACATGTAAATGTAAGCAACTTGTATTTCTAATATCGTTACTACACTTCTAATGTCACTCTAGTAGTATACCATGACTCTCTTTACCAACCATTCTCATCCTCTTATTTCTAAACTCCACATTCCACAAAGAAAATCTCAACCTGGCTCTCATACCAAATCTGTAATGCCCCAAATGTATATCAATCACTATTTGTATTCCTTTCATTAATTTTTCCAATTAGAAATGATAACCCAAATGATTAGGTGTTACTGCCGTCCAAGAAGGACAACGCTTTGCTTGTACATGATAAATTTATACATAATAATTAATGTTTACCATCAAAGACATTCACACCATCACAACCCATCAGATCATTTGGATAAATATAAAAATTGTTCTAACAACAAAACCATTTAAACATCTCAAGGATTACACCAAAATCTAGAATTCTGATACAATATACAGTTTTAACACCAAAATATATCATAATACGGTATTATAAACATCTGAATAATAATACACCATCATTTCATATAGACTTTCTGGCTCACTTATCATCTTCAGCCGTCCTGTCCCCCTGAGGACAATTTACTGAATACTTTTCTAAAACAAAACATGAAAACATTTCGAACTGTGAGCCAAAACATAATACATGCATTCCTGTATTGTTAAACATTCATGAAAAACTACTTAGGCCAGTATTGCAATTCATTTTTAATTAAAAACAGGGAATGATATAAATATGAAACTGCGTTGTTAATTATTATCTGATAGTGAACCCCTGATAACTGTTACGATCTGAAGATAGGTGTACACCTGCCAAGCTGATCGAGACCTGGCCTCAAGTCGCGCAGGTAACTAAAGGGCTATGCTCTATAACTGATAACTGATAGGATCACTAATTATATGATAAATACTAATTAAACTGATTCATTGATGTACTTACCAAAATATTATAATTTTGATTAATACGTGCTGATTTCTAAAGATACAGGCAATGAACGTACCTAAAATTTTTAAATGTAAGCTCACTGAATAATACTATGCACAAAAGTGGAAGGAATAATAGATTAGACCCTGATTTTGTACACAATTATCGTTGTAGAAACATAGGGTTGGCAAAAATATTATTTCATAGCTAATAATTTAGTAGAAGAAAAGTGAAAGCATAACATAGGCTTGAAAAGAATGACTCATAACTTAATCATCTAACCTCTTATTGAGACTCAAACACCACAATATAGGAAGCTTAGGAAGTCCCAAAATTTTTTCATTTAGAATACCAAACTTGATTCCCACAATAGAATTCCCAAAATGCGGCTAGGACACAAGCATATTAGTTTGGTTCTATTCTGCGCAGTTTTGATAAACCAATCATAACTTTCTTCACAGACCTCAGATTAAGGCGATCCAAAAGACATTTAAAAGCTAACAGACCAAACTATCTACCTGCAAAAAATCATAATTTTTCAATTGCCCAATCATTACCAGTTTAATTATGAACTCTGTCATGTTTTCTTAAAATTTTCAGTCTCCCTGTTTTGACTTTTTCCTTTCTTTTTTACACAAATTCTCAACTTAAACCATTCCTTAAAAGCATGAAAATAAGCTTTGGTCCATCCTAACATTACACAAAATCACCACACTCAAATTCACTTTATAATCATATCCAATAAAGATCATTTTTTAATCTAATACATACGTAAACCAAGCTTAAAGCTAGTTTAATCCAAACTTTACTTTACTTGTCAAAACCCTAGTTTATGGTCAATTTGGACTCACTTCAACTCATTTGAAATCACCAAAAACGTCATCATAAACACCAATAAATTAGAAGATGATAAATTAAAGATAAAACAATCAAAATCCAACACTTTAACATCAAGCTTGCTTGATTAACATCAACCATAACCCTAGCATAATCCAACCTCAACTTCACCATGATCACCATCAAAATAACTCTTATTTATTATCAAAACATCATGATCAAAGATCATAAACATAAAAACAAGAATCAAAATTAAAATAAAAAGCAAAACCAACAAAATCAAGTTTCAAGATTACTCGCTTTGATGGAGAATAAGTAGAGATAGAGATGATGTTTAGTGGTTTTGATGATAGAGGATGGTACCTTGAGATATTAGGATGTTGGGAGCACCGAAGATCACCGGAGCTGGCTGAAAAAGTGGCCGAAAATCAGTCAGAACAGTAATGCCTACTGCTGCCAGGGGGAAGGGAGAGAGAGAAGAGAGAAGATGAAGTTTTGGATTGAATTATTTTTTTGTTGTTGACTAATCTACTTTTGGCTGAGTTTTAACTAATAAAGCCACCTTTTTAAGCTAACTATGGTTAAGTTTAACCATAGTAATTAGTTAGATTAACAGGCAACTTATTGGGCTTCAAACCAGCTGAAATAAATTGGGTTCGGGAATAAAATGTTTTGTAATGATAACGTTTTTACGAAACTCAAAACTAAAGTTTTGTAATGTTACAGAAAGTAAAATAAATTACTTAGATTGAACTTGTTAGGGTCTACTATCAATTCTTCCAAAGTTTTCGTTAATCAATTAAATAAACAAATAAAATCCGAAGTGCCAAGTGAAGGCCCAAATAAAATTTTTCCCACCGGGGTGAATAATGCGATAAATAATTATGAGAAAAAAATCATGAACATGAGGTAATTAAATAAATAAACATACTCAAATAATTTTAGGGTTGGGCTATTACACTAAAAGATGTATTAAGATGGCAATATCGACTAAAAATTCCCAAAGGTAAACTGTTGTACATATTTACCTACACACACACACACTAAATATGATGATAATAATTAGTATTAATTGCATTTTATAGGAAAATTCTACCTAGTTGATGCTGGTTTCATAACTAAGAGCGCATTAAGAACACCTTATCAACGTGTATTCAAGGAAGCCTCCCCAAAATCCTCAAGAATTGTACGATCTCCGATATGCCTCACTGTGCAAGGCAATTGAAAGATGTTTTGGAATTTTGAAAAAATAATTTCCTATATTAGAAAGTGGAGCTGAACCTAGAAAGAGTATTCAAGTACAAAACCAGATCATAGTAGCTTGTAGCGTTGCACATAATCACTTAATGAATGTGGATCCAAAAGTCAATCTTATTGAGTAGGTTGACACTGAGCTAGCAAACCAAGATCAACACGTAATTGAGTATCATGAAAATATAGAAAGTGATGACAAAAGAAGCAAAGGTGAATGAATAAGAGATTGCATTTCAGTAGCAATGTGGAGAGATTACATAAGTTTATCTTAGGTTACATGTTGTTAGGATTGTTTTTATTTTATAATTTGACTCTTATTGATTATGGATATTTATGTGAAGTTCTTCATTATTAGGGATATTTATACGAACTTCTTTTTTTTCATTTACGTGAACTTCTTTTTTTTTTTCCATTATATAAATACATACATACATACATATACATATACACATACATATACATATATATACATAAACACAGACACACACACACACTAGCTTTAATATTGAGACTACAGTATTTATTTATTTGTTTTTATGATCTTAAGCATGGCAAAAAGAAATAATACAACCGCTGCATCTGCTTCAACTCACTATGATGCTACTGTGAAGTCTGATAATATGTTAACGTAATCAGCTGTTATGAACGATGCCCTTATAGAAGCATTTTTACATCAATAAAAAATGGAAAATAGGGTAAATAATAATTTTACATCAGATGGTTATAA
>NCQT01066549.1:16130-18643 GCA_002740465.1 Stenocereus thurberi
CTCCCCTTGACCAGTCATTTATGACCCCTCTGTAGTCTGCACTCTCACTTAAACCATGGCTTTTGCTCAATAATTTGTAATAGTTATAAAAAGATGGGAATAATATCCATTAGCTGTAACCTGGAATGCCAACTAGGCTTAGGGTGTGAGGGTTCAGAGCTATGGAATCTTATCATTAGAATCAAATTGCAGAGGCGGAGTTCCTTATTGACCTTAAATTTGATAGGCATTGACTGTGTTCTACCTCACAACAAATTGGTACTATAATCACTTTTACTACTACTTGTTACATATATAGACATGATTTTGTCACTAAATTTCTCTCTCCCTCTCTCCCTCTGTGTGTATGTGTGTGTGTGTGTGTTTGTGTGTTCTAATAAATATTCTAGTAGGTTTGTTTGATGATGGGTTTTGTTACATCTCTTTCTGTTATGTTAGAAACTTATAGAAAATAAGATATTGGTATGGAATCTAGTAAGATCTATTGAAGTTTGTGAGAATCTGAGGAAATCTGTACAAACTGGTTTAAACTAAGGCCTATATTCTGTAACTAATATGTATAAATTAAGATATCTGATATGACATCTGCACAGAGCAAGGCTATTGTTCTCAAATTATGACATGCATAGTCTAGATTACTATATATGATTGTTAATTCATTATTAGTGTACCTTCTGCATTATTATAATGTAATTAAATGTTTTCTTTATATTATATCTGTTTTTGGGAACTATTTTCTTTTCTTTATGAGGTTTTATTAATTTACTTGTTAAGCATTTGTGTAAGTAACTGTCATTGGTACATTGAAGATTACAAAATTCATTGAGTTATTGTTAAAACGTCGATATCATGCTCATCTATTTCCATATATCTAAGTTCTTACATGTCCACATCTTCATCGGAATTTGCGATATCAATTGAAATGTTGTTCAAACACCCATAATCATGTTACTTGTACTTTGCTCAAAAAGGCATTGACATTGTTTTTCCAAAAGCCATTGGTAGTAAACTGTACAACAAAACATAATTCTTTGTTCCTGAAAATTTGTATGTGTTAACATAACAAACTTATGGTCACTAAATATTTATTACTTTTTGGTAGAAAATCAAAAGTCGGATCTAAATTCTTAATGGTACTTTTTGCACTGTGCTCAACTATATTTATGATCATATGAATGTGTATTGAAGATTTTTAAGGCATAATTTCAAATTTGTATGAATCTGAAATATGCCGAAATATGTAAATATTTGTAAGTTATGCAGAAATCTGTAAAAGAATTTGGAAGAATCAAGAATATGTGGAAATTTGATATCTGTAGAATTTAACCAAAGTTGAACAGGCCGTAACTGCCATTCTTGCCAAATTCATCCCCTCATAAGCCATAACAAAATTTTGCTTCTAATGGTCTGTACCCAGATGTGAATGCATCTTGTTAAATTCGCCAAAACAATTGACCCTTTTTTATATAGCAATGTCTTTTCTGTTTGGAGGTATTTCCTCAATGTCCAAACTATATGTACTTGTATAGGAGGGATGTACATAGAGATGGGGACTACCATCGAGCTGTTCATGTGTGGATTTATTCTGAAAGTACTCATGAGTTGCTGCTTCAAAAACGCGCGGACTGTAAAGATTCGTGGCCAGGCCAGTGGGATATCTCGAGTGCTGGCCATATATCTGCTGGTGAATCTTCTCTTGTAACAGCCAGGTACTTGTCTCCCCGGATTTCTACATTCAAGTTGTAACCTAAGTTCATTTAACGTAGTAATAATATGTAACTTTTGTATACCTAGGGCCTGTTCTTTTCGTGGGTAAATTGGTGGGTAAAAGGGTGAAGTAGGTTGAGGTGGGTTGAGGTGGGTTAAAGTTGGTATTTTTTTGAAGTGGGTTGAAATAGGTTGAAGTAGGTTGAAGTAAGTTGATGTAGGTTGAAGTGAGTTGAAGTTGGTATATTTTTTATGTGGTGGGTTGAACTGGTTTAAAATAATGAGAATGTAATTAATGTGTGATAATTTATGAAACTATCGAAATTTTGTGGAATTTTTGTTTATTCCTTTTTATTTATTTTTTTTTATTTTTATATTTTATTTTTTTATTTTATATTTTATATTTTATATTTTATATTTTTCTATTTTCTATTTTTTTAATTTTTAATTTTTAATTTTTATTTTCTGTTTTTTATTTTTTATTTTTTATTTTTATTTTTATTTTTATTTGTTATTTTTTTATTTGTTATTTGTTATTTTTCTTTTTTTATTTTTTATTTTTTATTTTTATATTTTTGGAATTTTCTCTAGCTTTTGTTTGGAATAAAACTAAAAAGATAAAAAATCAAAAAATAAATACAAAAAATTAAAAAATACAAAAATACAAAAATAAAAAATAACAAATAAGAAAAGAAAAATTAAAATTAAATAGAAAAAATAAAAAATAAAAAAAATAAAAAAGAAAAAAATAAAAAATAGAAAAATTACAATTAAATAGAAAAAATAAAAATAAAATTAAAAAATTA
>NCQT01066556.1:825-12260 GCA_002740465.1 Stenocereus thurberi
TCAAGTTAAAATTAAACAAACTAAAAGGCTAGCTTTAACCTAAGATGACCATTTACAAACCTTCGAGTTAAAATAAATTATATTTTCAATCTCTTGCAAATCATGGTGATATAACAAGAGTAGCATACTCATTAAAGATCATATCCTACTTCAAAATACAAGGCACAAATATTAAAAAAATATCATATACCTCGAAATAACAAACGTCAATGCAAACTGTCAAGTGAAACAATCAATTTGCACACCTTTTTTTTAAGTCTATTGGGTAATACAGGTTTGTCATATATACATCACAAACACTAACTTTTAATCTGTTTAGTTAAATTTAGACTCATTTGAATTTGGTCCTTGTCTACCTTCCCAAAAATACATTACAGAAAACAACGTTTATAGGATAATCATTGATCCAAAACCAAGGAAGTGTATACATGAATATTATTACCCTAAGTTAAAGATCATATTAGCATTACGTTATCTATCCATATTTCAATGGTCAACCATCCTTGCTAAAGCTTTTATTATCCTCGAGTTACATAGATCTCTCTTGACACATCATTAAAGTTGAGTCACCTCTTATTGCCTGAATGGCGATCCCTGCGCATCTTTTTCTTTTAATATATACCCCAACAATGTGAATAATAACTCTAGGGTGTGGTCTATGGTGACCCCATGTCATAGTACTAACCTGTTGACCTTGTCGATCTAGATGGGGTGTCTTGGGATGAAAACTTTCCATTTGGGCTATAAAACTCAACAGTGAGTGCATGCTAGATTGCAGTGTTTCCCATATCTGAGATGGATTCCTTGGAGCTGATCGAAAAAGAATTTGGTTGGGGAAGGTCAAAATGCTCTATATCACTGCTACGATAATACTTACTTCCTTGTGATTTGAGCTACTGATTCTGCTTAACAATAGTACGCAATCGCAAATCTATTAGCTCCATGGACACATTGGGTTAGAATCAACATTGATTGTCAGGGGCGAGGACCACCATAGTGACTTGGATAGCCAATGGTGTCTGAATATGTGGTGGACTGACGCTTCTGAATTTTCACATAATGGACATTCGTACCTCTGTACTATGTTTCTGATTCGTCTATTACTTCTAGTTAGGAGGGCGTTATGAAAGGCTCTCACATATTAATATTTTCCACCAGGTTGGGATTGGAAGAGACCACGAAATTTTCCACATTCTAACTACTCGAGGTTCAATAACAGTTGTAGTGCACCTCATTAATCATCCATAACTTAATTTGGCGTTATATTTCCCATTGTCACTCAAAGGCTACTATAGTCTATCAGGCTTCTCTGTTGACCTAATAGTATGTGAGAAAATATCCCATATTACAGTATAAGGGAAAAGGGATCTAAGCTTCCTTATATCCCAACCTTCTGGCATTGTTGAACAAAGTAGACATAGGATGGTCTTCCCATGGAGTAGAGTATGTCTACTTGTGACCATAACCTTACTTTTTTGCTAGTGCGCCATCTTTCTTCAAGTATTTGAGCAGTGCGCCCATTCCATAATTTCCATCTTAGACCATCTTCGAATTTTGAGGCTACTTTAGTCAATCCGAAACATCCCCACGAAGCCTTGGGATCTATACAATCATAATACACAACATGGATAGGAGACTGGGAGTCATACTTACCTCGATAAATATGAGCTATCAATAAATGAGATTTCGAATGAATCCTCCATGCTTGTTGCATTAGTAAACCATAATTCCATTTTGTTAGATCCTATATTCCTAATCCTCTGCGTATTCTTGGTTTTTAGCATTGTTCTCGCCTAATCCAATGGATAGAAGGGTTAATATGTGAGTTTGACCAAAAATAGTTCACCATCATGGAGGACATTTTTAAAAGGATGCTTGTTAGGATTTGATATACTAAGACTATATGTTAACATAATGCCTCCAAGTACATTATTTGAGAAGGAGACATCCCGTAGAAGATAGGATTTTTGCCTTCCATCATTGCAATTTTCTCTCAACTTTGTCTACTAGGAAACTGAATTTGCACTTTTTATATTTCGCGAAGAACATAAGCACTCTAAGGTATTTTCCAAAAGACGATTCGACTTTTATCGTGAAGATGTCATGGAGTAGACTTATCTTCTCTTCCGTGCATTGAGTGAGATAATCTTGAATGATTGGCCATATTTATAAGTTCTCCTAAAGCCATAAAGAACTCGTTGATGATTTGATGCATTGTTTTACACTATTGCTGTTGAATTGGGGTGAAGAAAACGGCCTCAGTAGCAAACAGTAGATGGTTGACTGGTGGAGATTCCCTTGAAATTTTGATGCCTAGGCACTGCTTACGCTGTTGGGCTTGTAGTAAAATATCTGATCGAACGTCTATATATAAAATGAAAATATAGGGCGATAAAGGATCACCTTGTCGTATTCCAGACAGAGGCTTAAACAAAGGAGATGACTTACTATTGACTAGAATAGATTAGAAGATAGCTGTGATGCTTTCCATGATTAGAGAAATCCATAATTTAGTGAAGCCAACTTGCCTTGATACTGCTTCACTAAAATCCCATTCTAGACGATCATAGGCGTTGTTGGGATCTACGAATAGTTACAACTGGAGGTCCACGTCGTTTATTCTTAAGTAGTGGAGAAGTTCATGAACCAGAAGACAACTATCATCGATGAGTCTCCCTAGCACAAAAGCATTCTAGTATAAACTAATTAATAATGGCATGACTTTCTGAAGGCAATTAGATTATCTTTAGAGATCCCTTTATAGATAAAGTTGAAGAGACTAATTGGATGGAACTAACTGAAGGACTCTGGGTTAATTATCTTGGGGATCAAGTAGATAAAAGTATGACTAATTTGCTTTAAAATTCCTCCTGAGTGTAGTGATTCTAGGATAGCCCTAGAGATGTCAAAGCCCATGGTATCCCAAAACTTATGATAGAAGAGAGCAGGGATGTCATATAGTCCAGGAGATTTCCATCTATTCATGCCAGAAAAAGCTTCTCATACTTCCTCTTCTAAAAACAGTCAGGGTAGCCGCATTATATCATTCTATCAGAGGTGCTTGTGGAATTTTAAGACAACATTTGTCACATGTTATCTTCTAGTATGGTCTCTTGATGTCTGCAGGGGGGAAAAGGTTTTAAAAGTGCCAGACTGCATGCATAGCTAATTCGCCCTCATCTGTGATCTATATGCCAGTCATGCAGCCTAGATACAGTTGTGTGTAGCTCTTTCCTTTGTATATCTAAAGAAAAACTTAGTCGTATTATCGCCTAACACATACCACTAGACTTCGTTATGTTGTTTCCTATAGATAGCCATATCCTAAATAGCACGCTGAAGTTGGTCAACTGAATTAAGGTAATTGGAAATAGCAGTGGGAGTGGGATTGTCTCGATTAAGTGCATTTAAGTGATACTCAGCCTTTCCATATAGATTCTCTCATATCTCTACACTTATAAAAAATCTTACTACTTTTTAGCTTATGAGCAAATTGGTACATATATGATCCTCATATGGAATTTTACGAAGCACGTTGAATATCTTCCTTTAGTCCACTTCAAAGAAGAGATCAAGCTCCTACTGTATAAGGCTTACCCTTCAAAGTTTTAGGCTCTTGGATGATTAGCATAATGGGACTCTGAGCAAACAACAGTGTTAGCTTCCTTAACCTTTCAATGCGTTTTATTAATATGTTTTGATGACAGATAAAAAGGCATTGGTCTATTGGTATATTTATCATGTCATGTTTGGGGCTTACGTTAGTGTTTGTATTATTTAAATATGTTATGATTCTAAGTGGATGTTGGTATGCTAGTATTGCTTAATTGAATTTATATATGGCGTCATAATATCTTTGAGACAGTTTAGTATTCAAATTTGAATATGTCATCTTTATGATATTATATTTTGTGATTCAAATTTGATTATCAGATTGTGAGATACTATATGCCACATTATTAGGGATATATGCTTAACAAGATTTTAGCTTGCCTTGATGCATTTGCTTAATAAGACTTTAGGGATCATGGATTGATTTGGTAAAATTAGGCGCTTGATACTTGATTTGGTAAGATTTTAGGGACCATTTGTGGAAATTAGGAATTTAACTATTGTTAGCCAGATTTGCTAAAACTGTAGAATTTTCAAGCGCTTGAGCTGTTTTTTAAGGCTTTGAAAGCAGTTCAAGATACTATATCATGGTTTGGTGGCAACAGCTACTTGTAAAAGGCTAAATATCTATGCCTATAAGTATTGAAGCATCTTGAAGGCTGAGAAAGATGGAAAAATAGAACATAAGCAAAGAACAATGATTAAGAGCCACACTTGTAAATATCATTCTTTGGTTCACTTAATTTATTTACTTGTATTGTTCAAGTTGTAATTAGGTGGGGTATTAGAGTTGAAGGGTCAACTCTACCAAGGATTTGTTAAAGTGTCAATTTGTAGCTTGAAACTTAGAGCAAGTGTACTCTAGATTTCTGCAATCCCTTCTAATAAAATTGGGTTAATCCTAGAGTTAGTGAACTCTAGGCGGGGGCTAAGCCTCGTTGAGGCTAACCTTATTAAAAAATACTTATGTCTTGTCCCATTTACTTTTTCACATTTGATTTTGATTATTTTGTAACTTTGATTATCACCCTATTTACCCTCCTCAGGGTGATTTAACTAGCCAAATGGGGTCAATAATTGATATCAGTGTACAAGCTATTATCTTAAGACTTAACCGTTTGTAAGCAGATCCATGGCTTGTTCACTAAATGCTTCTATCATTTGTCTTCTCATATTTGATGGTACTAATTTTTCTTTTTGGAAGTGCAGGATGAAGTCATTTATTCGATCCATAGATTTTGATTTTTGGGACATCATTTCGAAGGGCTCTTTTGTACCCAACTGGACAAGAGATGATGGAACTACCATTATCAAAACAAATAGTGAACACACTCAAGATTACTATAAGAGGCTTAAGAAAAATTCTAGAGCTTTATATATTTTGCAATATGCTGTAAATGATGAAATATTTAACCATGTTTGCTATTGTGAAACAGCTAGAATTCTTTGGGAAAAACTCACATTACTATACGAAGAAACAAGCGAAGAAAATCTCAATTCGTCAAGAAGGGACAATATGCTTAGAAACTTGAATGACGAAAAAGGGATTACTCATTTTCTCTAATGGCAAATGAAGAAGTTGAAAATTGAGATGCAAGTGACAATGATGATGATGATGCATGCACAAGTGATGATGAAGAAGAAGACAAGGAAATTGAAAATGAGATTTCAGATGAGATATATGATTCTCTTCATAATTATTCTAAACATAAGTTAATAAAATCTTACTGTATTATATATTAGACGTCAAGAAGGACACATTCTAAAATTAAGGATTCAAAGAAAATGACTTTTGAATTGTCTCAAGAAAATGTTGAATTTCAAAGACCAAATGATTCAATGTCAAATGACTTAATGTCAAATGATTTAAAAAGTTTTCAAGACAAATTTCTCCTTCTTGAAAAAGAAAAAGATGAGCTCTAAGTGTGAAGTGTGCTGATTTTGGAAAAATTGTCTTAAAATTTCAAAAGGAGAAGAGAATTAAATAAAATTATTGGCATACAAAAAGGTCATTTAACAAAGAAGGAATCGATTTAAATCTGTTTTAGAAGTGTTATAAAAACTTCTATATTAAATCAACTTACTACAAAAGTAAGACTTCTATTAGTTGCAATTATTGTTGCAAAATAGGACACATTTCAACTCATTGTTCTATGAAAAGAAATGGTCCTACTCCTAATTTTGGTACCAAAAGTAACAAGCTCATTTAATATGGTGAATACTTATGATTATGGATCCGAATTTTCTAAATGTGTCTTGGGAAAGACATAAGTTTATTTTACAGGGCATTTTGCATCCAAATGAGAATAAAACATGAAATTGCGGAATTGGATGTTTGAGAAATGTTCAACTACTCATGGAAATTGCTTTACGGTCCAATGATACTGAAATCATAGGTAATCAGTTCAGTGCCCAGAGTTGAAGGCCTCAAAATACAGTCCAAGGTCTTGTAACTAAGGTAGAAGCTAATATCTTATTGTCAGTGAATAACTAAAAATCAAGGGCTTGAATTTCCGTCTCAATAGCATGAATGCAAATCAAATTTTGAATTATTACTAAACGAAAGGTGATGTTATCTTTGTATGATTTACTACTTATTTGAGACACATTAAAATCTTTAAAACTTTTGAATTCTAATTTGTTTAGTTATCTTTGGAAGGTAAGCATGATTAATTACCACCGTACTTTATATTTTCATAGCATATGACTTATTATTATGCTTGCTTTATATTTTGAATATCATACCAAATTGCTGCACATAATTTTATGCCTAGTGTTTGCATTAATATTATTGCTTATCCCCATAAGGGAAAATTTATATTATTTTGCTATAATCTCGATTTTTTCTTGAAAGGGGGAGCAATGTTGAATTAATGCTCTTATGTGTTAGTCTCTTATTGCATCTACGTACTCCTCTTGAGAATATTAAGACAATGTGTGCTGGCATGTGCTATTAACCTTGATATTAGTACTTCCTCTATATCATTTTTATGAGTATTGTGTCGAGGGGGAGCATCTCTATACGTCATTGATGTGTTTAGGGAGTTGTATGTATTAATTTGCTATTTGTGGTTGCATTGTATCTAAAATATCTTTAAAAACAAGGGACATATTTTGTATATCTTATTTGCTTATTTTTCATATATCATGACATCTCTTTGCTAACTCTATGCATGATTAGCTAGTTTAATTTATGTGATGTGATATCAAAATGTTATCATGGCTATATTTTTTTGAGCTTTTATTGAGTTCTGTAATGAATTGAGGGGGAGTCATCTTTGTTAGTACTAATGCACTTATTGGATAATATGAAGCTACTAAGTTTATGAATCATAAAATCATATGGATTTTTGATTTCTCTTTCTTATGCAACCTTTTTGATGAAATACGAAAAGGGAGAGAAAGATTAGGGTAAGCTTATTTATCTATTTTGCAAACACAAAGGTAAGTTCATAAGATCTATTTTTATTATGTTTTGTCTTTTATCAAAAAGGATGAGATTATTACCTTTCTTAAGCTTAGTGTGTTTTATTAATATGTTTTGATGAAAGGCAAAAAGGGGTTGGTCTATTGGCATACTTATTGTGTTATGTTTGAACCTGCCTTAGTGTTGCTATTATTTAAATAAGTTATAATTCTAAGTGGATATCGGGAAGCAAATATTACATAATTGATTTTATTTAAGGTATCGTAATATCCTTGAGACAGTTTAGTATTCAAATTTGAATATGTGAATTTTATAATATTATATTTTATTATTTAAATTTGATTATGAGATTAAGAGATAATATATGCTACATTATTAGGGATATATGCGTAACAAGATTTTAATTTGTCCTAATATATTTGATTACAAGATTTTAAGGATCATGGATTGATTTGGTAAAATTTGGTGCTTGATACTTGATTTGGTAAGATTTTACGGATCATTTATAGAAATCAGGAACTTAACCGTCGCTGGCCAGATTTCCTAAAACTGCAAAATGTTCAAGGGCTTGGACTATTTTTCAAGGCCTTGAAATCAGGTGAAGATACTATTTCCTGATTTGGTGCCAAGGACTACTTACCAAAGGCTATATTATCCTTGGCTATAAATATTGAACCATCTTGAAAGCTGAGAAAGACCGAAAAATAGAACACAAGCAAAGAGCAAGAATTAAGAGCTACACTTGCAAATATCATTCTGCTGTTCACTTAATTTATTGAGTTATATTGTTCAAGTTATAATTGAGTGGGATATTAGAGTTGAAGGGTCAACTCTACTAAGGACTTATTAAAGTGTCAACTTATAGCTTGGAACTAAGAGTAGGGGTACTCTAGAACTGTGTAATCTCTTCTAATAATATTTGGTTAACCTTAGAGTTAAGGAACTCTAGGTGAGGACTAAGCCTAGTTGAGGCTAACCTCATTAAAAATACTCATGTCTTGTCCATATTTACTTTTCTGCATTTGATTATGATTATTTTGTGAGTTTGATTATCATCCTATTCACCTCCTCTAAGGTTATTTAACTAGCCAAATCGAGCCAACAAATTAAAAAACTACCGCATACGAGTCGTTAAACAAATGCTTCCACTCTGTAGTGTGATAAGGGGGATCCAATCTTTCAAATATTAGATCCCCATGTAATTGTTTATTACACCACGTGAATGGTGATCCAGTAAAAGGTAAATAAAGTAGGTCTAAATCCATCTTCCATTTTCAAAATCCTCCTACCGTCGTATTATCTCACTGCCACCAAGTTTGTTTGAACAATATTCAATTTGATTAAAATCACCAATTAATAAAGTTGGTAGGTTGAAATTATACGAGAATGATCAGTAAGTAATGGGTCAATCTTGGACATCAGGTGCCCCATATACAAAACGTAAAACCATATTTTATTTTGCATATATGTTATACAACACCATACATAATGTTTACATCTAACTAACATGTCCAAAATGATTTGTGATTTCCATCCTGGCCAAATACCTCCTGTATGCCCATCAGTTTCTACCTCTACAGTGTAAGGGTAGCCAAACCCTAGAGGCTAGTAGAAATCTTTGATACATTAGCTCTAGTTTCAAACAAACAAAATATATCAGGTTAACAAAAAAAGGAACTGTAGGGTCGTTCGCATTACTCCCTAAACCCCTATAGTTCCAAGCACAGATCCTCATGGCTCTAGTGGAGGCTGATTTGGGGCAGCCCTTAAAACCCCGCTGTTATCTTCAGCCTAAAAATGAATACATTAGATAACTTGTTAAATAATATGTATAATCTACTATCCAAACTAGTATCTTTTGAGTATTTAGATTTTGCTTTTTACACTTATGAATTAATTCAAGATCGTTGGAATTACTAAGGACAAAAGACATGGAGTAGAGAAGACAGTTTGATTCATTAAGTTCCCACCTCCTCTTTCCCCCAGAACCGGTTAGTGGAAGTGATTTAGCCTCTATTGCAAACAAGCATGTTCCTGTCTTGGCAATCCCAAACCGTGGATGGCCTGGCATCCATGATGTCTAGTTTAGCTTCTATGTGCATTTTTTTGTGGTCGTAGGGATGACTACCTCATTCATCTCCCACTGGATTACGAATAGTGTTAGGAGTGGGTCAAAAGAGCCATTTTCGTCTAGTATCACATTGTCTATCTTCAGCCTTTTTGAACCATTACGCAGGTAGTTAGATGTGGATAAGTCCTTAAAAACAATATCAACCTCCATATTGTCCCATGATAGAATTGTGACTGGGAGTATAGTACACGCACACAAACTTCGCGGTATCAGTTTTGTGTAAGTGACTACTCATTTAGATCAATCATGGGCCCCATAGCTTAAAGTTTTGTCAGATGCTCATGCACAAAAAGAACACAATACCCTTGATTCAACGGAGTTGAATTACTAGGAGAGGAATTGGAATTGTATCAGCCATTAGGACGACTTGTTCTAGCAGCCCCATTAGGATTAGCAAAATCCGCACGTACTTTTGATCGAAGACCTGTTCCTCCATCACTCGAGCTACTAGAAGTATCACCATTCGAAGGGCCTTCCACATAACCATAAACAGGAGCTGTGCCGTAGTCACGTGAACTCGACCCACACACGCGAGGCCAAGAAGTTCAGGGTATTTGGGAATGCCTAGATATGATTAGAAAAGTAATGTCTCTGAGAACTATGGACCAGTGGAAATTACCTTAACTTAAAACTAGCATATATATGCCAAAAGCATGGAGGCTATGGATGTAGAAGTTGAACATGTCTGTTCTTGATGACCAATCTTTCCACAACTTTTACAGAAATGGAAAACATTTCCGTACCTGAATGGCACCCAAAAAACCTCAATTTCATCCTTGACGTAGGCACTTGAGGTTAATGGAGCAATGATATCTACCCTCACTCGAACTTGGAGAAAAGGTTTAGTGAGCTCCCATCCTCCCTGAAACCCTGCATTAATAGGATCCCCAATCAATCGGGCTAACCCAAGTGTTATAGTGGAACTGTAATATAAAGGGGGTATATTATGAATTTATATCCACAATGCCATATCGTTAAACCTCTAATGAGACATTAGTTTATCAGCCGGGCTACGTCTAAGGGTTAGAAGACCACCCTTAATAGCAATTGATTCAAGTTGTATAAAGGCATCACAATCTTGCTAATCCGGGCAATGAAATTGGAAGAATTGACCCTTCTTCTTGACAGCTATAAACCCTCTGCTCCTCTAGAATATGTTCACTGCATCACGAACTTCCTCCACAGAGTAAGTGCCTCCTATCCACAAACTGCCCCACCACCGAGTGTTTGCAATCATGAACCTCTTCCAGGCTTGGGTGTTGCAAGCGAAAAACGGGGTCTTTTTGTGAGGTATAGTTGAGGTGTGCCTCATCATCATAGCAAAGGATGAAGTAGACTAAGTGAATGGAGGAGGAATACAATGGATAAAAGGGTCACTACCACATACCGAAGGCTTCCAGCAGTACTATTAAATAGAGGCAGGTGATAAACTTTATAGAATCAAACCCTAGGGTGAAAAGAAAATAATTTCACCTAGTTTAGTGTTAGATCCATCATACAATTCAATAATTAATTATGCAAAGGATCTCAACTTATTGTACAATAATAAAAGGACTATCCATTTTTAGAAATAATTATATGGTACCTTAACTTATGCGGTAACTAGCAGAAAGGACTCTAAACGTTTATGCTAACTATTTTACATGTCCAATTCTACTATTTTAGTTCATGTAAAAAGCTCACTATTTTTCATATTTGCATATTTTACTCAAATTCTTAGAAGCATGCTTTCGAAAATTTTAATTTTATGCATGTGATGTTATTTTTCTAAGTACTACTCGAAGGCCTCTTTTAATTAGTATCAGAGCCATGTGAGCAAAAAAACAAAAAATAAAATAATTAAGTTAGTTAATAGTTAATTAAGCTTATTGATTACAATTAATGCTTGAATCATTATCTACTTGTCCAGCTACAAATTATTCACATATTGTGCGCACCCCAGAGGGATCCACTTCAATAGTACTGCAATTAAAAACTATACAACTGAAATAGTTTAGAAGTAAAAGCGAATAATAAAATTCAAATTGAAGTAAAGGAGATAAAGAAACAATTATCTATAATCTATTTTCCTTTAATTAATGAAGTTAGACACAGTAAAACATTTAATTTGGATTTCAGCATAAATATCCTTTCCAAAATCTACAAAACAAAAATCTATTTCATTCGCAAGGTATAAAAATCGAAAAAAAGTTCACAAATCATCCAAAAAGAAAGAGAAAGAACAAGAGAAAGAGAATAGAATATAAGCAATATAATCTCGATAAG
>NCQT01066566.1:11921-24811 GCA_002740465.1 Stenocereus thurberi
GGTTTTTAAAATGGCCACGGCAAAAGGATCAACCTTGATCTAACACCATGTGAGGTTTTAGGAAGATAATGACTCATCTATAGAATAAATTATCTTTTGGACTATCGAAGTTAGGGCAAATAATTTTCCTAACCCGTAATTTCTTATAAATATTTTCAAGTCCATCCAATTCTCAGCAAACATCTTTTGGAACCAAACTTGACAAAACCTAGCTTTTTAAATTACGCAAAGTACCCTAAGTTTTTCATATTTGCATATTTGACTCCAATCTTTAAAACTTACTTTCAAAAATTTTCATTTTGTGCATGTCATACTTTTCTCATAAGTACTACTCAAGACAATCTTTCAATTCATATCAAGACACGTGATCAAAACTAATTAAGATAACCAAGTTAATTAATAGTTAATTAATCTAATTAACTGTGTTTAATGCTTGAATTATCACCTACTTGCCCTACTCCTAATTATTCACATATTGTTCACCCACTAGAAGGAGCCACTTTAGTAACATTGCAATTAAACTATATCACTGATATAGTTTATAATTAAAATTCGAATTAGTTAAAATTAAAATTGAAGTTAAGGATATTAAGGAGTAATTGTTTGTATTTCATCTTTCTTAAGTTGACAAGATTAGACATGAAAATCTAATTTAAGTATTAGTACTCCATTTTAGCATAAATATCCTTTTCAAAACTCCAAAAACAAAAATCAATCTCCTTTGCATGAGATAAAAATCGAAAAAAAAGGTAGGAGAAAAATCAACTAAAAATTATCTAAAAAGGCAAAAAAAAAGGAAGAAGATGGAGTATAAGTAGCATAATCTTGAAGAATTATAGAATATGTTTGATAATGAACAAAACACAGAAGAATTAAACAAAACCATGAATGCAATAGTTGATAAACAAGATGTATTATCTTATGACAATGAAGAGACAAATAATGTTCAGTTAGAAGAAGAAATATATTAGTATAATTAAACTATAGAATCTTAATGTTGTACCTTTAGAAGAAATTAAAAGAAAATTGGATTAGAAAATATGGTAAAATGGTATTTGGTGAAGAAATCAATGAGATTAGAGAAGAACTTAACATAGATAAAATTGAGTCCAATCTGGTGGATAATGTAATCCCGAAACCTAAAGAGTTTGGTGAATCATCTAGAAAGAATGCCTATTTCATGAGACCTAGGTGCATTATAGTAGGGTATACAACTAATTTTTCCTTTTGGTTTATCCCAAGGAAAACCACGACCTTTGAAGAAATTGGTCTTACCCCCAATTAGCCAAACAGGATGCATCCTAAACATAGATAGAACCCATAATATAGAAGAAATATTTGACCATTGGAAAAGGGGTATAAATAGTGTCTTGAATTTAAATACTGCAAGGAGCATGGGAAATTTCCTAAATTATATTGAGCATAGTTACTGGCACCATAGCTAATTGGTATGACTCATTAGATGAAGAATAAAAAAATGTATTAAAAATGATGGAAACACCAAAATTATGTAAGGAAGTCGAAACTAAATTTATCGGATCCACACTTGATTCTGAAGAACAAGATAAAGAATGGCAAAAAAGATTAATAACATAGAATTATGTGATATGAGATATTTAGAGAATTATATTGCTAAACTTAGTCAATATTGTCACAAAATTGGGCATAATGAAACAAATCTTGTATGTTTTATGAAAATTTTCCATATTGAATCAATTCCATAATAACTGAAAAATACATTGTATGGCTTGAGAAAGCAGATGTTGTTGATACACCTTTAGCACAAGAGTCTCTTATCTAAGAAAATAGGTCAATAATCAATGTCTCAATGTTCAAAAATAAAATAAAATAAAGAGGCAATTTCTAGCCTGTTGGGATAACCTTTACCAATGGGTAAAGGAACCTGAGAGGAGAAGGAAAAAAAATTTATAATAAAAAGAGCTTTAACAAGCTAAGATGAGAGAAATACAAAAGAAAATACTATAACAAGCCAAGCCCTAAAAAAAGTAGTTTTTTGTGAAAGGCTGCTTATTGTCCTACAGTGAAAAATAATTGCAATTGTTAGGCATGCAAAGAAGTAAGTCATTATGTAAACGAATGCAAAAATAGGAAGAACGACAAGCTCATTGAAACTTTGGGTAGTCTAGATTATTTTGAGCTTAACTAGAAGGAAGCACTAGACCTAGCCTTGAAAAACAACGAGGGAATTGTTGACATTGTATTAGAAGATGAATATGAAGAAAATGACTATGAAGAAACTAGGCATATGGTGGAAAGTAGCTCAATTAGTCTTAATGATCTTCAAGGATAAGAATTTATTATAGATAATGAGAATGAAGATGTCGAAAGAGATGGGGTCATCCTACAATTCAGAAAGACATAATATATAAAAAAAAATATATATTTTTCAATTGAAGAGTATGTATGCAAAATCATGAAAGACTATTTAGAGACAAAAGACTATGAGTATGATGTGGGAGATGTTAATCTTATTAATTAGAGGAAGGATAGTGCTTCTATATACTTCATTTTTAGGTCATTTTGTAGCACTTTTATGGGAATTCATGGGCTTTATGTTATAATTTATATTCCTATTCTTGTTCTATACTTGGGTATGGTTCTTTTATTACTTCTGTAGGATTTTAGACCATTTAACCCAGCAATTGACCCTCATTTGAGTGCATATTGGTTTGCCATTGAGGTACCCCAAGTCCTATGCTCATGAGGTAAGAGAAGAGCAGAAGATTTCAGATTTAGCAAGAACCGCGGTCTGCCAGTGGTGGCTTCCATGGACCGGCGTGATCCTGTAACTGCTAACCTCCTCATCTTCCATCATTGTGCGGCTGAAGATGCTCAATTTTTGTGTTTAAAAGAGGTGTTTTTCAGTTGAAAAGAGGAAGATTCATCATCATCTCACCACTACTCTCTCATCCATCTCTTATAAGTTAGAATTTTCAGTTTATTTTTGGGAGCAAAAAGAGAATTGAAGGGAGAATTTTGCTCATGGAGGCTTGGAGATTGTGGCACCATTAAAGGGTTGCCATTATTGTAAAGCTTTCTTCCCTTTGAATTTATCTTTGAACTCTTGTGTTAGTTGAATTTGAAATATGAATGAGTAATTTTAATTAATCTAGGGATTTGTTAGCCACAGTATTGTAGTTGGATCCTTAATTTCTATAATCTTTGCTTACTCCATGATTGGAATGATTTATTTCTATCTTGAGATTGAGATGTTGTGAGTAAAGCTTGGCCAATTTGGCCTTCTTATATTAGGTAGTCGAGTGAAGTATAGAAAAGTGAAACTCACTATTAAAACACCTTGATAGAACTTGACCTAGCAAAACTCAAGAGAGAATTGCATGTTAAGACGATACTTAGCATTCATAAATTCGCAACCTAGACTAAATCAAGGACACTTGAAAGGGTGTTAGTTGAATTGGTTTGAGCAATGTAGTTTACTTTGAAAGAAAGGATTAAATTTAACTCGATTGCAATTCCTTGAATCATCCAATCCATGAAAAGTACACGCTTAACTCTATAATCTAACACTTTACTTGGCGAATCGAATCCCTAGATGCTTTACCTTAATTGAATTTCCAATTAGATAGTTAGTATATTTAAATCAACTCATTGAAAAGATTGATTGCTTAGCATTTTCAATAGAACATTAATTCAATAAATTACTATGGTCGCTAAGGACGATCTTTGAATCTAAACTACAACACCATGCATTTGCGGCATGCCAAGTTTTTGACGCCATTGCCGAGGACCAAATTGTTAAGTATTAAGTGAATCTTATGAAATTAACTAAGTGTTTTACTTTATTTTCCTTTCCTTTTTGATTGCATTGGTAGTGTTGGTGATTGTGCTTATAGGAATTTTTCCCATTTATGTGAAGTCCATTTTAGTACGAACCCAATCCTGAGATAAAGGGGACTTTCTGTTTAAGGAGGAAGAAGCAAAGACTTAAAAAACAAGGACATAAAGCTCGAGAGACCTCACCAACGATGGCGGGAGGAAGAGGTGAGTAAAGAAGAACACTTCAAGATTTTGTTACCCCAGAAGTCCAAAACATTGCCTTAAGCATTGCTCATCCTAACGTGGAGGAAAACAATTTTGAGCTCACACTGATGATTATTTCCATGGTGCAATAATCCCAAATTAGGGGCACCCTGTTGGAAGATCCTAACTTACATCTCTCAGTCTTTTTAGAGGTGTGTGATACATTAAAGCTCAATGGAGTCTCTACCGATGCCATTCGATGGCGGCTATTATCATTTTCACTTAGGGACAAGGCAAAAGCATGACTTCATTCCTTGCCTCTCAGATGCACCACCACATGGGATGAACCTAGTAGAGCCTTTCTTACCAAATTCTTCCCACCGAGCAAGACGACAAGCTTACAAAATCAAATCACTTCCTTTACCCAAAGGGATGATGAGATGCACTATGAGGCTTGGGAGTAGTTCAAAGACTTGCTGCTGTTGTGCCCTCACCATGGCTTTCAAAGATGGATGATTGTTCAAGCCCTCTACAATGGAGTGACCTAACCTGTAAGGTCTACTATTGATGTGGCAGTAGGGGGAACCTTGATGAATAAGACTGAGAATGAGGCCTACAATTTAATCAAGGAGATGACGCTTAACAATTTTCAATGCTCCAACGAACGAGGTCAACCCAAGCGGGTTGGAGGTATGCTTGAAGTTGATGCACTTACTTTACTTAATACTAAAGTAGATGCTATGACTCAAAGGTTGGAACGATTGAATGTGAATGCTGTGGATTCTAGTGCCCCTTCCCCATTATGTGAAATATGTGGTTCCATTGATGATTTGACTGCAAATTGCTAAGTTGGGAGTCCTTTTGCCCAAAACACTAGCGACCAAGTCAATTATGTCAATAATTTCAACCCGAGACCGATCAATGACCCTTATTCTAATACCTACAATCCGGGTTGAAGGAATCACCCAAATTTCTCATATAAGCGTAACCCTTCCATGATGCCCCAAATGAATGCTAGGTAACCCCTCAGATTTCAAAGACTTCCCTTTCCCCAATAGCTTTATTTAGGGCCATTGTGTCCCGCACCCTTTTCGCTCCAATTACTAATGGTTCTGAAATGCGACCTTTGAGTACATTAGAGGATGTGCCTGTGAAAATAGGAGATTTTTGAGTTTTGAAAGATTTTATTATTGCTAATATGATTGAGACCGATAATGCCTAAAGTATTCTTAGTGTGCCCTTCTTGGGTACTTTAGGTTGCAATATTGATGTAAAAGGGGGGTAGATAACATTTAAAGTAGATGGGTGTTATGCTGTGTTTTGTTTTATGGATAAGACAGTGGTTTTCCCTAATTCTTCCCTATCTAATGTACTTTCCCTTTCTCCTGAGATTGAAATGGAGGATGGTTTGAATTGTCCTGACCCTCCCGATTTTGATTAGATTTCTATTGAGGATCTCGATCAAGATTATGTTAAGGTAGAGTTTGCTACTCCTATGCCACTTAGCACACCCAAGGTTGAGGCATATGCTTCTAATGAAGCTACCATGAGTGATTATTCCACGCTTGCCTAATTGGTTCTTTCCTTACCTCCTATGGAAGGAGTCGATTTAGACTTTGATCTTGTGATTGAACGTGATGATAGTGGTTTGTCTGATGGATCACAGTATCGATTTGTCTTATACACAAATAATACGTTATGGCGTCATTTGATGATGACGAAGGACCTCCAACCTGAGTGTCTGAGGTAGTACCTTCAGTTGAAAGATCACAATTTCGTGGTTAGCAACAAAAATGATGCCTACATTTTTACCCATCTTGAGTACACATAGAAGCAAGGTTAAGCTCTTGACTTTAAAAGTGTGCTTTTTCGGAGGCAACCCAAGTTCTTTTATTACTTTTATCTTCATCTTTAGGTAGGTTTTTACCTCTAAAAAAAAAGAAAAAGAAGATAGAAAAAAAGAAAAAAAGTGGGGCAAGAGTGTTCAACAGTTCCTGACAGATGACATCACGAACCATCAGTATTCACCAATATGGGTCGTGATCAATTTTTCATTAAGTGAACATTTTTTGATATGCCACAGGCTGACTGTACTTCAAAATACGGTCCCCAGCATACCTACCTCATCCAAAGAAAAATTCTGCCAGCAGTCACCACGCTCAGACCGTGGCGTCACTCACTTATCATGGTTGCCTGCTACAGGTCGCGGTCAAGGGTTTTTGATCGTGGAAACCTTTCCTTCTTCCCATTTTCATATTCTTTTTTAAGACTTTCTCTCTCTACCTCCCACTTTCCCTTTCTAAACCCTCCATTGTTAAACCTTCAATTCCTCACCATTTTCTTCCAAATTTCTTTTCAAAACACTCCACTTTTTTTCCAACTCTCCTCTCTCTAAATTTCAAACTTTTTCACACCCAAATCATATTCTTCTACATTTTGTTTCCCCCATTCATCTTTCTTTCACCCTTCCTCCATAACCATCATTTTCCACCTCAAAGTTCTCCTTTTTTTCACTCAAATTCTTCATTTTCCTTTCTCATACTTCATTGTTGACGTTTTTATTCCAATTTCTCACATTTTTTACATCCATTGCACCCAACAAGAGACAAAGGACCATTAAGGAGGTGGGGACATCTAGCCAAGTGCCATCACGGACTCAACGGAGCTCACGCACTCCACCAATGCACGGACTTGAGTAAATGTTCCTTATCTCCTTTGTTTGACTAACCACGAACATATTGCCCGATATTATTGCTTAAGTGAAAGAATTGTTGTGGCAACCCGTTATTATAATGACTAATTGTTGGGCTGCTTGGGATTGTAGGATGACATAAGGTGGTTATTCACACGGGGGCTATGGGGCACTTTATTGAAATGAAAAAGCATACATATTGGGACCTTACACTTGAATTTCTAAGTACTTTGCATGTTGAGATCACTCGAGGGCCTCAATGTCGAGCAGAATATGTTTCATTTTATTTGCAAGCGTAGATTTATAAGTTGAACCTAAGTGCCTTTAACAACATATTTGGTTCTCCACCTGGCTTGGACTTACCAAACCGTCAAGTTACCCATGAATTCGACCCAAATGCATTTTCGGACAAGCTTTGGGGAATTTTAGGTACAACACTAGTCCTTCCAAATGCACCCGATCAACCCACTTCAATAAAAAAAATACTCAATTCAACCTGCTTCAACCCACTTCAACAATTAACCCACTTCAACATATTTCAATCCACTTCAACAAAAAAATAGCTACTTCAACCTACTATAACCTACTTCTACCAATCTCAACTAATTTCACCCATTTACTCGCCTATATTTCCCAACAAAAGAACAGACCCTCAGTACACGGAGAACAATCATTTACAATTTGTGTGAATAATTTTCAATATTTTGTTATCCATATTAGGAACCATTGCAATTGGATGGCTTAGCGTATTCTCGCTTATTGTTTCTTTGTTCAAGATGATAGTTTGAATGTCCCTGAATTGTCTGAGTTATACCTCCTGTCTTGTATGCTAGATGGTGTCCAAATTTATCTTGGGGCATTCTTGGCCCAACAATTGTATAGTTCAACTGTCAGCATTATGGGTAAAATAGTCATTGGGGGTACAATCACCACCATTTCTAGACCCTTGGGTGTTGAGCGCAATTCAGAGAATCGAGTTTCTAGGTCTAAGTGGCTTGATCAAGCCACTTTTGAGCTGATAAGTTTTTGCAAAGTAGAGGCTAGACGTTTGTGTTGGATTATCCCAGGGATCGACTTGTGTCACTTCCCAATGTTAAGCAAACCACCTTACTTCATCAGGCTAACCTTTATTGGGTAACTGGTGCTATTGACGTTGTCCATCCTGCACTTCCTCCTCCCCCTACTAACCTTGGTGGCCCTAGTTCTTCCTCCCAACCTTCCTCCACTGACTTTGAAGAGGTCCAAGCCACCCTTAGGTCCATTCAGGAGGAGCAAATGTCCCTTCGAGCCTATGTTGCCTCTGAGAACGCCACTCTTCGTGACTTTATCCAAGAATGGCACGACGAGCTTTGTGGGATGTTTGCTACCCATACCCAATATTTTTAGGACTATAAGGCTTGAGATCAGCATATCTCTTATGGTCAACCTCCCAATCCTCCTTCCTCTCCTCCCTTCTGATTACTTCTCGTTACTCCCCCTTTCCTTTTCTACCTCTATGCTCACATTAAGGACAATGCTTTGTTCAAGCATGGGGGAGCTAGTTAGTTAATTGATGGTGTTTGATGCCAGATTTGGTTTGGTATGTACACGTGTATGTGTTGTGAATATTGTTCGTGAGTGCATTCAGAGTTGCATTTTAGGCTCAATCTTATGTAGCTAGAGCATGTTAGAGGTACATTTAGGTTTCTTTGTAGTTTCGGTTCCCTTTTATAATTTTTGCATTTTCTTTGTATTCCTATTAGGAGCATCTAGAATCAGTTTCAATCACCATAGCAAGTTGTTATTAGGAGCATGCATTCACTTACAAAAACCAAAAAAAAAAAAAAAACCTCCAATGATGAACTTCGTAGGCTAGGTAGATTTCTTTGGTTTAGATTGACCCTTTGATTTACCCAATTGTGAATAAAAGTCTGTCAAAATCAGTTTGCAAAAATGAGCTTCATGTTTTAACCATTTGTTAAATCTGTGTTGATTTTCCCATGATTCTTTATATGAATGTTCGCATGTGTCTCCTAATGAGCTAGGTGTGACTTTGGTAGATGTCCCGTGAGGCTTTGAGCTTTTAAAGACTCATATATCAATTTAATCTCTTGTCAATTTATGAACAACTCTTCCTCAATACCATTTCTCTAGTACTTGCTTTAACTCTCATTCAAGATCACACTTAACATATGCATTTAGGCAACATGATTGAGGCATTATTTGACTTGTTAAATCAAAAAACCAAATAGCCACCCTTGTTATGCATGATATATCCCTTGCTGGCCCCTTTGAGCTTATATCCATTTTTATTGATGAGAACCTCCAACCATAGCCTTTGGCCAAACATTTATCTAATCCTTAAGCCAAGACTAGAGAAATGTTTAATCCTTATAAACTAAGTTTGATTAAGAATTAGTAAGGGGCATTGAGATCTTTTTAGTGGACTTGGCCAGTCGGTTGATGAAGAGATTTATGTTCTTGTGTTTGTATAAGAGATCCGTTGTTTTATTGTACAAAGATTAGAGAAGAGTTGAAATTCAAGTTTGACACGTATTCCCTTATGCAACTGTTTTCTGAGTAAAAAGAAAAATTAAAAAAAGAAAAGAAAAGAAAGAAAAAAAAGAAAGAAAAAAGAGAGAATAAAGGAGTGTCGGCCTTGTTTGGATTGTAAAAAGTATATTTGACTTTCAACTCTTTTTCTCTTCATTTGCTTGTGAAAGGAGATGTGTTTGTTGTTGAATTGTTTGGCAGGAGAGTGTTGCATGAGAGCATTGGAAGAGTTTAGCTTTTAGCCTATGGCTTCTAGCTCCCAATTTCCAAAATATTCGTTCCCCTCTTATCTTTACTCATAGCCCCGTTACAGCCTCATAAAGTCCTCATGATTGTCTGATGTGTACTGGATACTTGTGATGGCGAATTAGAGAGTTTTATCAAGCTTATGTTAGATTTAAATCTATGGAATGAGGATTGAGGGAATCTTCCTACATTTTCAAACACATGAGTAATGAGTTTCACATGACTGCAGTGAGGTTCTATCGACATTACTAGCTCTATCTGTTTCATATGTCGATGTGATTATATTCGATGACTTAAGGGGATTGATTCAAACTTGACATTATGGTCTATCAAATGATTTCGAAAACTTCATTTCCTAGCCTATGTGTTAAATGATTTTGGCACTTTTAGGCTAACTTTGGATCGGCTTTACCATTGAGCTACCACGAATGTCTTTCCTGAGGAGGTTGTGAATAATTTTTGGTCTTACGGTTGCTTAGGGACAAGCAACAACCCAAGCATAGAGGAGTTTGATAAGTGCTTCAATATACTTCTTTTTTGGGTCGTTTTGTAGCACTTTTTTAGGAATTCATGGGCTTTATGTTATAATTTATACTCCTATTCTCGTTTTATACTTGGGTATCGTTTTTTGATTACTTTTGCATGATTTTAGACTATTTGACCCAACAATTGACCCTCATTTGAGTGCATATTGGCCCACCATGGAGGTATCCCAAGTCCTATGCCCGTAGAGCAAGAGAAGAGCACAAGATTTTAGATTCAGCAAGAACCACGGTTTGCCAATTGTGGCTTCCACGGACCGTAGTGAACCTGCAACTATTAAACTGGTCATTTTCCTTCATTATGCGGTTGAAGATGCTCGATTTTTGTACTTAAAAGGGGTATTTTTCGGCTAAAAAGAGGGAGATCCATCATCATCTCACCACTACTCTCTCACCCATCTCTCATACATTAGAATTTTTAGTTTATTTTTGGGAGCAAAAAGAGAATTGAAGGGAGAATTTTGCTCTTGGTGACTTAGAGACCATGGCACCATTGAAGGGTTGCCATTATTATGAAGCTTTCTTTCCCTTTGAATTTATCATTGAACTCTTATGTTAGTTGAATTTGAAATATGAGTGAGTAATTTTAATTAATCGAGGGATTTGTTAGCCATAGTACTGTAGCTGAATCCTTAATTTTTACAATCTTGTGCTTACTCCATGATTGGAATAATTTGTTTCTACCTTGAGATTGAGATGTTGTGAGTAAATTTTGGCCAATTTTACTTGCTTATATTAGGTAGTTAAGTGAAGTACTGAAAAGCGAAACTCACTATTAGATCACCTTGAAAGAACTTGACCTTGTAAAATTTGAAAGAGAATTGCATGTTAATTGGAGACTTAGCATTCATAAATCTTCAAACTAAACTAAATCAAGGACACCTGAAAGAGTGTTAGCTGAATTTGTTTGGGCAATTTAATTTATTTCGAAAGAAATGATTAAATTTAACTCGATTGCAATTTCTTGAATCATCCAATCTATGAAAAGAGCATGCTCAACTCTATGATCTAACTCTTTACTTGATGAATCAAATCCCTAAATGTTTTACTTTAATTGAATTTCCAATTAGATAGTTAGTATATTTAAATGAACTCATTGGAAAGATTGATTGCCTAGCATTTTCAATAAAACATTAACCCAATAAATTACTATGGTCCCTGAGGACGATATTTGGATCTAAATTACAACACCCGTACGCTTGCAACATGGTAGAGAACATCCTGAAGCATGACAAAGATAGAAAGTATAGGTAAATCCATGTTGGAAGTGTCCAACTACAAATTACTCTTTTACAATATTATAGCAAACACATTGATCTCTATGCTTCACTCTGTGGTATCAAGCATTCCAAATTTAATAATCAAATTATCACATGGTTTAAGACCAATCTATGTAATGGATCTGTAGGATTCAATTTTTGCACTAGATATTATGTAAGCATAAAGGATGAATATGCCAAAAATTTCCTATCCTGTAAGATAAAAATCATTGGGATGGACATCAAAAAAAGAAGATGCCTATTAAGAATATTTTGGAAAATAATATACAAATTAGATAATGCTATAGGTCCAAATACTAAGTTGACAATGATAGAGCCAGAAAAATTTGAAAGCCCTACTCCAATGCAAAAAATTCAGAGGATAAAATCTAATCCATGTGAGATAAAAAGCGATAGGTCTTGGATATTTAGCTTTGCTAATCCCACAAAAATAAATAGGAAAAATATAATAAAAATTGATGAAAATGGTAAAATTATCATTAAATCCCAATTATTAAGAAGTATGAATGCAAGATTAGAATGGGGAGAAGGATCTTCAGCTACTAAAGAACTCAAAGAAGACGATGCAATTAGTATGACCAGCGAAATGAGTAAAATGAGTTTTGAACCCACAAGACATAGTGTAGATTAGAATATGAGTCTAGATAGAAAAGTAATTGGATACAAAACAAGAACTGTTAGTAATCCTATCCATGAGGATGAATTAGCCAAAAATATAACTATGGAGAGATGCTATGAAGTCACCAATACACATCCTAATAGCATTTGTATCTCAATAAATGAATGTTTAATGGGATGTAATAAATATGAATTGTGTGTCTACATAGATCGTGGTTATTCTGTCTATTTTGAAAAAAGGTCTTTGTTTTCATAATCTATATTGAAAAAAGCCAAGAATTTTTTACAAGTAAGGATAGCTAATAATAGTATTAAGAGCCACAACAAAGCTATAAAAGGTTTATCTATAGAAATAGGAGGAGCCCAATGCATTATACTAGTTCTATGGGCTACTGATCAACCCTCTCATGATATGATTATTCGAAATAATTTTCAGAGGTTATATTCTCCATGCATAACGGCCATAAACCAAATAATATTCCCAATAAATAGTAACTCAGTTCCTATTGATAAATTAAATAAAGCTTACACTCATTAGAAGATTAAGTTTACACATAGCCAGTGTGGTAAGAATGTAGTACCTGCACAATATGAAATAGCACTAACAATCTTACTACTTGAGTTATCTATTAAAGAGTAGAATGCTTAATAACAAGAGCAATTATGTAAAAAACAATACTTTGATGATAACCGAAGAACTTTTGGATAAAGGGTTAATCAAGAATAGCAACAGTTCTCATATGAGTCCCGCTTTTTATGGTAAGAAATCAAGCTAAAAAGAAAAGAGGAAAAGCAAGAATGATACTCAATTAAAAAAACCTTATTGATAATGCTCTCTTTGATGATTGTTATATTCCTAACAGAATTCATTTTCAATAGAATTCAAGGAGTCTCTTAGTTCTCAAAAATGGATTGTAAACGCAGATACTAGCAAATAAAAATGGATAAAGAAAACGTCCCTTTAACTGCATTTATTGC
>NCQT01066571.1:3093-13304 GCA_002740465.1 Stenocereus thurberi
CTTTGACACCTTACTTGAGTAGCAAGAATGACCCCATTAGGTGTCATCCTTCTAGTGGCTTTAGCTCTAATAAGGTTGTGATGTTCTAGGCTAATGTATTTGACAAATGTACCTTGTGTTTTCTTTGATGGCCATTGTAATTGTAAGAGCGAGAGCCGTATATAAGCTTCTCTCTTCGTGTTTGTACACACATCACGCCGTGTTGAATCAGAAATTGAGCTTGCTTCTAGTTTGCTCTCTAAAACACCCAGTGGCTGTATCCTAAATTGGCAACTCAAGTGGTGATACAGTAGCTCATTTTAGCGCTTCTTGGTGGTGTCCTGACTATATCAAAGCCCAATACACCTAAAAAGCGCAAGGGAGAAAGAACCTATCAGACTTTGGAATTGTTACACCACATGTATCACCTCGTTACCTCCTAGGATGGCAATCTATGCCATCGCAACACTTTCTTAAGCACAGGCACCAAGTGTAGAAGCAAGGATCCTCATAGTAGAAAGTAGAACCTTCCCATCCATACTAGGTGTTCCTCGGACCTCCATAAGTATCTGTGAGATAAATGCATCATAAAACCTCAATATAGATCCGTAAGACCAATAACGCCGTTGTTCTTATCCCTGCCAGTTAACCATTGGCCAACCCTAAATAGTTTGCACAAAGCTCGAAGAATAACCTCGGCCTTAGGTTTTAGATGAGGATTGCATTCATGTGTACTTGCCTAGATGTCTTTTCATGAGACTATAAGAGTACCTATAGATAGGATTGTTGTATGTGGTGATCGATATGTTTGTTGACAAATGCCAACAAAATGAGTTTCTGCAATTGTGTGATTTGAATTTGAGTAAACATGGGACTGTATTAGTTAGAGCGATTTGATTTATGTAGTGGGTTTCACAATATGACTCTTGAATCATCATTTACAGCCCTTCAATACTGTTTTCTCGTGTTGTAATTGGATTAGTTGAACTCGATGTATATAATACATGACTTGATGACAATAGAGCTGCATTTACATGAATCACGTCCATATATGTATGTATCAAATGTGTATGAAAGTAACATGGTAGAGCATTCAGGGTCATGTCACCTTATATATGGGCACTCACATCTGTCATGCGCAGTCATTCATGCACCAGAGGAATTAGGTCATGACTAGTTATGTGTTTTATGAATAAGATGTTGCACTTCTCGATGTTTGCTTCACTTAAGTTGGTTTGGTATATGACTTGGTCATTTGGATAATACAAGTTTTGTAATTCATAGCATGACATGACCACTGACTCATTGTTCGCATTCCAAGGCTCCTATGATTTCTTGTTATAGCTAAGTAACTGCATGCGCCCATATTTAAATCATGATGAGATGACCCTAGAAACCTATATTTATATATTCTTACCCTTATTTATTGATCAGAGTGGCACAGTGGAAGTATCTAGGCCCATAAGTTATAGGCACATGACTCGTCTAGGAGCATAACCATTCATTCGTACGAATCTATGACTTAAGAGACAATCAGCTCTAAGTAGTGACCTTAGGAAAAGCCTCCCCACCATCAAAGTCATCAACTTACATTTCTATATTAGCACCTTTTCTCCAAGTTGTTCTTATCGACATGATGATGCTAATTCATGCTATTCGTGATTCTTGATCTTCAACCCTTCGTTGTTAACCCTACGTGATGTCAATGTGATCTTGAATGCTACTTTAAGTTCTTTCATTGCCAACATGACATAATCAGTATCTTTGCTGCGTTAGTGTAATGTGGTAACCTTCTAATAAATGATTTAACCTTAGATTGACCTAATATCTTCATGCTTTTGAATGAACCAATTAAGTTAACTCCTTCATACGACTTTAGCATGCCCGGTCTAAATTGCCATGAATGAAATGTTTAAAAGTTATTCGGAATTGATATAAAAACATAGAAATGTCGGTTACATATGCTTCTGTTTTGTAATTGCTTACTATATGTGTATTATACATTTTCATGTTGCTTAGGAGTCATAGACTTAAGAATACTAAATTATAGATACTATGCAATGCTATGTGATGCTATTATGCTTAAAATGATACTATGTAGTGCTATGTGATGTTCTTATTGTTCTAATATGTTATAGAAATCTCTGAGTTAACCATTGTGATCAAAAGGTGACTTGAATTCATGTTTTAGAATGACACTACTAGCATATGACATTGGGATGTCATTACCTCGATTGGCATACCTTTAGATGCCCACTTATAGTTGTATATGCATGGAATTATTGCTTGCCATGCGAACTGAGTCTAGATTATTGAAAATCTATGTTCATTTTCAAAACAAACTCAATATGGTTTTCATGCCAACTCATTTGCCCCCTCTTCAATGCGATTTGTCCTTGGCGCCTAAATAGAGTGAGTAGACGGCTGAAAAGGATTGTCGTGGAGGAGACTGGATACCATAACCCATTTTCTTTCGATTTAAATGAAGTAGTGATTGTAAAATGAAGCCTTTTGGAAACATAACATGTAGATCATAGTTGTGTGCATACATTCTAGTAATGATCGAACTTAGGTTTAGGATTTCGACGACGAAATTCTTTTAAGACGGGAAGAGAGTAAGGACCGCACTTTCATTCTATTGCTGACTAACTATTTAAGTTGCTAAATTTATGAATCTGCATTTGAATTTTTTTTCAACAAGGGTGTTACATCAACTGTGCGCGTTTTTAACGATTAATTTCACTAAAAAGAACGGCTATATGATTATTGTTATTGCCAATGTCACTTATTTATAAATTATTGAATCGATGCTAACCCGAGTTTTTAAAATCGTTTTCCGTTTTATTTAGCCGATTTCCGAAGTTTAATTAAAATGCTAGTTGTAGGACATTTCAACTCGAGTTTTAGTTTAATCGCTAATGAGTTTAGGACTAGAACCTAGCTGTATTGTGTTAATTGAGCAACAAAAAAAAAGGAAAAGGAAAATTAGAAAAGGGGGGGCTAATTCAGGTGCTTGAGACCTGAAACCCTCGACCCTCCTCTCTCCCTCTACACTCGCTACTCTCTCTCTCTCTCATCGGCAACCACTAACTGCCGTCTGGCGTCACTGCCGTCCGCCACGCGTCGTCGGTGAGAGAAGAAGACCAGTGGTCCCCTACCTACGCGTCATCGGCCGTTGACCACGACCACGACCACCACCACTCTCCATCTCCCACTTCTCACGGTCGAGTTAACCCAGAAAAACCACGAGTTGCCGCCGCACACTACTTTGAAGTCACATACATCCATGCTTAGAATACCTTTTTCGTTAGGCACGTGTAGAAACTTTCTTCTCTTCCTTTGCAAACAGTTTTTATAATCTTTTAAGGTTAATATTCCTTACAGAAATCTCTTCGCAATGGCCTTTTAAGACCCTTATAAGTTTTTCATTTGATCTGGCCTCTTGATAGCCCTTAAGACTTTATTTCTTTCTGAAATACTTTAAAGGGCTTCACACAGGCTGTTTTCTTACTCATTAGAAAAGTAATCTGGGCATAAGATCACCATAAAGTGCTGGTTAGGAGAGATCTAATCTAAATCCCAGTGAGATTAACTCACATTAAGCTCTTACTCCCGGGATGACAACTAACTTTTGACCTTAACCCTCGTCAGGGTCTCTAGGAATTACTCCCTAAGCTAGGCATTCCCCCGTTAAAGCCGGTTCGCTCCCATCTATTGTCCCTAAGCACTTATCTTAGCTATTTAAACTGGTCATAACGACTAATAACTTTGTTGTTTCTTCTGGTAAAATCTTTTACCATACAACTCACACCTTTGTAAAATGTTTTAGGGATTCCCCGTTCGAGCAGGTTCACTCCGAAACCATGTTTGTTTAGCTAAAATAGGCCATTGCCTGCTACTAGTCATGGCTATTATTAATTTAAAATACGAAAAACATTCTTTATCAAAACACCACTCTCACACACATAGTGCATCTTAGTCATATAAAAGGGGAGGGATTTACACGTATCACATTCAAGCACTTCATAATTATTTTAACACAATGAGCCATACATAGCCTCGCGATCCACACGATTGCGGTAATGACAACCCAAACTCCCTCCTTACCTAGCAACCGACCATAGGAAACCTCGAACCACTCATAGTTCTACCTCGAACCATCCAACTACCACCTTGGTTTTAATTGCACAATCTAGTATTCTAACCATTATGATACACTGAAAAGCGATACGTAAACTTACATAACTTACCAATGCTTAACTTACCGAGCTAGCAAACAACAATTGGTAGCGCCCTGCAGCTAACGGTGATAACCATACATACATGTATATGTATATAATCATACGACATTAACTTGAAACAAATGCTGATAAGTAGGCTGAATTAAACTAACAAAGCATGAAACATGATTACATTCATGTATTGCAGTTGAGGGGTTAACATGCTCATTTCATCATTCGAAAATTGTTTCCAAAGCTACTTCACAAGTATAATTCAACTAATTAGATAAGCATCGATTCGAAGCGTTCGTTCATTTTTTCATGGTTAAATTTCAAGCCTAATTAAGCCATTTAAGCATAATATGATTCAAGGCGTTCGTTTTTTACATCGAAGTCATTTTTCAAGTCTAATTAAGCCACTTAAGCATAATACAATTCAAGGCGTTTGTTTATTACATTTTAAGTCTAATTAAGCCGCTTAAGCATAATACGATTCAAGGCGTTCGTTTATTACATCGAAGTTACTATTCAAGCCAAATTAGGCCACCTAATCATTATGCGATTAAAGACGTTCCTTATTATATCGAACTTACTATTCAATACAAATTAGCTAATCGTACAAGTATTGATTCTAAGCATCCACATTTCCTTTCGAAGCTATTATTCAAGCATGAGCTAACTTAATTAAACGAACGTCGATTCGAATGCGAACATATTAATTCGAAACTACTTTTAAGCACGAATTAACTTAATTAAGCAATCATATTCTGACCTATGCACAATTTATTTCTAAGCATCATTAGGCAACCTAACCTGCATAATCTAAACTGGGATTAATTTAACACAGGGCACGCTTAACAGGATCACAGCAAGTAACTTCTAAATTGACTTGTAACCTATTCACGCATAATTAAATACGAATTCAATCAAACAGAGCATTCCCCTTTCGTTCTTCATACTCCCAGTGAACATAGCTAATCCAAACTGACATGCAACATCAATCGGAGTTCAAACACTTTTGAATGTAATAATAGGTTAGGAGAGGAAGATCACTCACTTGAATTAGCCCAATTTCCCACTCAAGTAGCAGCAAGCGCAGGCCCTAACTCACTGAACTTGAAACCCCAACCGTGTGCGTGCAAAACCTAAACCTTAGCTTTCAACTTGATGGCGTTTGTAGCTGATTTGGGGCTAAATTCGGCCCCCAAATTTGTAGAGGAGGTCGATGGTGGTGTGGGTGGTCGGATTTCGGCACGTAGGAGGTGAAATTGGGCCAGACGACTCGTGGTTTTCTAGGTTAATCCCACTACGAGAAGAGGGGGAGGGAGGATGGTGGTGGTCGACGACCGTTGACGAGTGGATAGGGACTATGATCTCCTTCTCTCATCGGCAACACGTGGCGGAGAGCAGTGAAGCGAGACGGTGGCCGATGGTTGCCCGCGGGAGGAGGAGGATGGCGATTGTAGAGAGGGGGGAGGTCAGGGTTTCGGGTTCTGATGCCCGATTTCAGGCCCCCCTATTTTACTAATTCCCCCCTGTTTTTTTTTGTTCACTTAGCACAATAACTGCTAGGTCCTAATCTTAAACTCATTAGCAATTAGACTAAACTCGAGTTGAAATGTCCTATAACTGGCGTTCTAATTAAATTTGAAAGTCGACCAATTAAAACGATTTATGATTTTAAAGGCAAGAGTTTGAATCGATTCTAAAAAAAGTAAAACCTTCTAAACGACTAATGTTAATAACAGTAATAATAGAATAACGATGTTTTGTTTTAGTAAAATTTATGGTTAAACACACACAGTAAGGACATAATATCCTTGATAAAAATAATTAAAATGTAGCTTGACAAACATAGCAACTGAACCAGTTAGTCGTCAATAGAAAGAAAGCGCGACTCTTACACTCTTTCCCCCTTAAAAGAATTTCATTCTCGAAATTCTAAACTAAGTTCAGTTATTCCTAGAATGTACGCACACAACTATGATCGACATGGTATGTTTCCAAAAGGTTTTATTTTGCAATCACGACTTCTTTTAAATCAAAAGAAAAAGTCTTATGGTATCCAGCCTCCACCTCGCCAATCTTCTTTAAGCATCTACTCACTCTATTTAGGCGCCGAGGGCAAATCGCATCGAAGAGGGGCAAATGAGTTGGCATGGGAAACCATATTGAGTTTTTTTTTGAAAAAGAACAGACTTTTGATTATCTAGACTCAGTTCGTATGGCAAGCAACCACTCTACGTATATACAATTATAAGTGGGCATCTAAAGGTATGCCAATCGGGATAATGACATCCCAATATCATATGCTAGTCGTCTCATTCTAAAACATGAATTCAAGTCACCTTTGGGATCACAATGGTTAACTCAGAGATTTCTATAATGCACTAGAATAATAATAACGTCACATAGCACCACATAGTATCATTTAAGTATAATAGCATCACATAGCATTGCATAGTATTGGTAATTTAGTATTCTCAAGTCTAGGACTCCCAAGCAACATGAAAACATCTAATATGTATATAGTAGGCAATTACAAAGCGAAAGCATATGTGATCGACATTTCTATGTTTTTATATCGATTCCGAATAACTTTTAAACATTTCATTCATGGTAAGTTAGACAGGGCATGCTAAAGTCGTATGAAAGAGTTAACTTAATCAGGTTGATTCAAAAGCATGAAGATATTAGGTTAATCTAAGGTTAAATCATTTACTAGAAGGTTACTACGTTACACTAAGGTAGCAAAGATACCAATTACGCCATATTGGCAATGAAAGAACTTGAAGTAGCATTCAAGATCACATTGACATCACGTAGGGTTAACATCAAAGCATTGAAGATCAAGAATCACGACTAGCATGAACTAGCATCATCAAGTTGATAGGAACAACTTGGAGAAAAGGTGCTAATGTAGAAATGCAAAAGTTGATGACTTTGATGGTGGGGAGGCTTTTCCTAAGGTCACTACTTTGAGCTGACTGTCTCTTAAGTCATAGATTCGTGTGAATGAATGGTCATGCTCCCAGACGAGTCATGGGTCTATGGCTTATGGGCCTACATGCTTGAGCTACTCTGATCAATCAAACAAGAGCTAGAATATATGAATGCAGGTTTCTAGGGTCGTCTCATCATGATGCAAATATAGGCGCACGCAGTTACTTAGCTATAACATTAAATCATAGAAGCCTTGGAATGCAAACAACGAGTCAGTGGTCATATCATGCGATGAATTATAAAACTTGTATTATCCAAATGACCAAGTCATATACCAAACCAACTTAAGTGAAGTAAGCATCGAGAAGCGCAACATCTTATTCATAAAACACATAACTAGTCATGACTTAGTTCTTATGGGGCATTAATGACCGCGCATGATGGACGTGAGTATCCACGTATAAGGTGACATGACCCTGAATGCTCTACCATGCTACTTTGTTACACATGAGATACATATATATATGGACGTGATTCATGTAAATGCAGCTCTATTGTCATCTAGTCACGTAGTACATTCATTGAGTTCAATTAATCCAATTGCAACACAAGAAAACAGTATTGAAGGTCTGTAAATGATGATTCAAGAGTCATATCGTGAAACCAACTATATAAATCAAATTGCTCTAACTAATACAGTCCCATGTTTACTCAAATTCAAATCAAGCAGTTACAGAAACTCATTTCGTTGGCATTTGTTAACAAACACATCGATGGCCACATACAACAATCCTATCTATAGGTACTTTTATAGTCTCATGAAAAGACATCTAGGCAAGTATACATGAATGCAATCCTCATCTAAAACCTAAGGTCGAGGTTATTCTTCGAGGTTTGTGGAAACTACTTGGGGTTGGCCAATAGTCAACTGGCAGCGATGAGAACAACTACGTTATTGGTCTTACAGATCTACATTGAGGTTTTGTGACGCATTTGTCTCACAGGTACTTATGGAGGTCCGAGGAACTCCTAGTATGGATGGGAAGGTTCTACTCTCTACTATGAGCATCCTTGCTGCTGCACTTGGTGCTTGTGCTTAAGAAAGTGTTGGGAAGGCATAGATTATCGTCCTAGGAGGTAACGAGGTGATGCATGTGGTGTAACAATTCCGAAGTTTGTTAGGTTCTTTCTCCCTTGTGCTTTTAGGTGTATTAGGGTTTGATATAGCCAGGACACCACCAAGCGGCGCTAAAATGACCTAGTGTATCACCACTTGAGTTGCCAATTCAGGATATAGCCACTAGGTGTTTTGGAGAGCAAACAAGAAGCAAGCTCAATTTCTGAGTTAATATGGCGTGATGTGTGTGTAAACACGATGAGAGGAGATTATATACTGCTCTCGCTCCTACAATTATAATGGCTATCAAAGAAAACAAAGGTACATTTGTCAAATACATCAGCCAAGAACATCACAACCTGATTAGAGCTAAAACCAGTAGAAGGGTGACACCTAATGGGGTCATTCTCGTTACTCAAGTAAGGTGTCAAGGACCTTAGTGTAAATGGCCAAATTTAAGCTCTTAGGGTTAACCCAAGCATTATTGTAAAGCAAATGCAAGTCTTTGATTGCAACAACAAGATGTAACCAAACAAGCAGAAAGGTTTCTAGTTGTAATTATCTAGTATATGCGTATTAGACGTTTTCATATTGCTTGGGAGTCCTAGACTTGAGAATACTAAATTACCGATACTGTGCAATGCTATGTGATGCTATTATGCTTAAATGATACTATGTGGTGCTATGTGATGTTCTTATTCTTCTAATGTGTTATAGAAATCTCTGAGTTAACCATTGTGATCCCAAAGTGCCTTGAATTCATGTTTTAGAATGAGACTACTAGCATATGACATTGGGATGCCATTACCCTGATTGGCATACCTTTAGATGCGCATTTATAGTCGCATATGCATAGAATTATTGCTTGCCATGTGAACTGAGTCTAGATTATTGAAAATCTATGTTCATTTTCAAAACAAACTCAATATGGTTTCCATGCCAACTCATTTTCCCTTCTTCAATGTGATTTGCCCTCGGCGCCTAAATAGAGTGAGTAGACGCTTGAAGAGGATTGACGAGGAGGAGACTAGATACCATAACCCATTTTCTTTTGATTTAAATGAAGTAGTGATTGCAAAATGAAGCCTTTTGAAAACATACCATGTAGATCATAGTTGTGTGCATACATTCTAGAAATGGCCGAACTTAGGTTTAGAATTTTGAGGACGAAATTCTTTTAAGGGGGGAGGAGTGTAAGGGCCGCACTTTTATTCTATTGCTAACTAACTATTTCAGTTGCTAAATTTACGAATCTACGTTTGAATTGTTTTTCAACAAGGGTATTACGTCAACTGTGTGCGTTTTTAACGATTAATTTCACTAAAAAGAACGACTATATGATTAATGTTATTACCAATGTTACTTATTTATAAATTATTGAATCGATGCTAACCCGAGTTTTTANNNNCGTTTTTCGTTTTATTCAGTTGATTTCCGAAGTTTAATTAAAATGCTAGTTGTAGGACATTTCAACTCAAGTTTTAGTTTAATCGCTAACGAGTTTGGGACTAGAACCTAGCTGTATTGTGTTAATTGGGCAACAAAAAAAAAGGAAAAGGAAAATTAGAAAAAAGGGGGCCAATTCGGGTGCCTGAGACCCTCAACCCCCGACCCTCCTCTCTCTCTCTCTACACTCGTTACTCTCTCTCTCTCACCGGCAACCACTGGCCACCGTCTAGCGTCACCGCCGTCTGCCACGTGTCGCCGGCGAGAGAAGGAGACCACCGGCGAGAGAAGGAGACCACCGGTCCCCTACCCACGCGTCATCGGCCGTCGACTACCACCACTCTCTATCTCCCACTTCACACGGCCGAGTTAACCCAGAAAACCATGAGTCGCCGCCCCACACTACTCTGAAGTCGCATACATCCTTGCTTAGAAAACTTTTTTCATTAGGCACGTGTAGAAACTTTCTTCTCTTCCTTTGCAAACACTTTTTATAATCTCTTAAG